>PVJA010031671.1:0-24705 GCA_004027025.1 Myocastor coypus
CAGAAAAAGAAAAAAAGAAATAGAAAAAATAATTGCCATTTTCATAGTCAGGCTCTCTGGAATGAACAAGAGAAATCTCCTAAAGCAAAATGAACAGATGCATAATTTCTGTTACTAATTCTGTTAGTAGATTATACTTTTTAACCAGAATATTTTAAACATAATTCCTTTTGCACTTAAGATGAACTTAATACATCTAAATAAGAAGTTAAATACTTCTTCAATCAGAAGATGAAGACTATCTTCTGAGAGATTCAATGACACCTTCAGTCCAAAGTTGATTGAACATATCTAAGTAGAGGGAGTTTATCTGACAGCATGACAGAACATAGGCCTGACAGCTGCAAATTCATTTGCCAATGAAGGTATGTTCAAGGGGCTGGTGAGATAGCTCCATGGCACTAGTGCCTGCCAGGCAAGTATAAGGTCATGTGTTTGAACCCCAGTCCTGCAAAAAGAAAAGAAAGAAACAAAGTATGTTGAGCCCCTTGCTTGTGTATTATGCTGCCCTTAGCAGCCATTAGAATAATTTGACATGTCTATAAAATTACATAAATGCATATAATTAGGGATTAGAAATTGGATAGCATAATTATAGAGACTGGGAAGTCCCTAGATATGCAGTCAGAAATTTGGTCCCCAAAGAGCTGATGGTATACTTCTGAGTCCACAGGCCTGAGAAGTAAAAATCTAGAGAAATGAGACGCGTTGAGCTTTAGAAGCCAGAGAAGTAGGTAATCAAAAAGAGGATCATTCTGCTAAATGATCCTGAGACAGAGTAGAGAAAGTAAAGAATTGGCTTGTTTCTGTGACCTGAATAGGAATGAACTTTGGGCAAGACCAAGTGGAGCTAATTGGCATGTGCTGGAGAGCACGGGAAGCAAGTGCATTAGTCAGCTGTGCATCACTCATCTGAAATAACTGAGATGACTAAGCCACACACAGGAAAGGTCTGCTTAGCTCAAAATTTAGGATGTCCAAATGGATAGTGCTTATGCTGACTCAGTGCTGGTGTAAGAGCAGCAAATGCTGGCACATTATGGCGGGAACATGTACAGGAACAAATTCGACTCGAGTCAGGAGGCTGAGTGAGAAGGGAAAAGCACTACTGGGCTCACACTCTACATCTTGGGACCTATTCTGCAGGACCTGAGGACGTTCTTCTGGGCTCCGTCATTCAGTGCTCCCACCACCTCCCAAGATCATCGCTCTGTGGACTGAGGCTTTAATCACAAACCTCCCATCCAAATATTCAAAGCACAGCAGTAAGGAAGTGTTAAGAGCTAACAGAAATAAACCTTTCAGAAAATTTGGCTATAAAATAAAATAAGAGTTGGTACTTGAGTTTAAACAGGAAGTGAGACAACAGAAGTTTGTGTTTGGTTCC
Organism: Myocastor coypus; assembly: GCA_004027025.1. Lineage (NCBI taxonomy): Eukaryota > Metazoa > Chordata > Mammalia > Rodentia > Myocastoridae > Myocastor > Myocastor coypus. The sequence continues at coordinate 1,388 of PVJA010031671.1, forward strand.
TTACTAGGAACATTATCACTGAGAATGTGACAGAGGAAATTCAGTGTAAAGTAGAAAGAACTGTCCTTAGATAACCCTGGTTAGCCCATCCACTGTCACACGACAGAAGGTAGAGCCACGGGCAGAGGTGCAACACACTGGCATGCTGAAAGGCAAGCAGAAGCAGAAATTCTCCTGATGACAGTCATCCTTCTAGGGAAATAAATAGGCACAACTGAGAGTGCAGAGAGAGAGAAAGAAGACTTAGAAGACAGAAGAGGCCTCTGAGCCTGACCAGCATCAGGAGACTATGCTAAGATGGCTTGGTGTTTGGGCTCACAAACTCACAAGCATACAGCTGGGGTGGCTCTACTTCTTTTGGACCATGGTTAGCCAGTTGGATGAACTAGGCAGAGAGGCTGAACCCACACTGCCACGATTCTCTGTTTTTCTAAGTGTGGTAACAAGGGAGAAGGGAAAAAGATTTTGTGATACGAGAAAAAAGGAATTGCAGAGCTGGGCCATGGAATATACTCTAAATAAGAAGTGAAATAAGCACTCCAGGGAGATAAAAGCCAAGGGAGTGCGTAAAGTAAGCAGACTGGAAATCTTCTACCAAATGTCACCAGTTTCCCAGGGAATTCTAAGTACATTATGGAGTACCCAAATTGCATCTTCCTTCAGGATGAGAATATAACAGAAAACATGCAGTTTTCCTTCAACCTCCACTCCCTCCCTTTCCTCACCCCTTCCTTTTCTTTTAAAAAGCTCACACATGGAAATATCAATCTGTGAATGGACCATTCATTGATGAAAGGGCATGAATCTTATAAATTGATTGCTTATGATAAAAAGATCTAAATGGCTATTTCAGTTAGAATGTAAATAAAGGTTAATTCGAATATATTTCAAAATAAAGGGCTGGGAGATAGCTCAATAGAATAAGCAATTGCCTGGCAAGCACAAGATGCTGAGTTCAATCCCCAGTACAGGTGTGGGGGGGTGGAGATGAAAGGAGAAAAGCGAATGGGTTTTGGCTTGCCAGGTAGTTCAGTTGATTAAAGCACATGATTTGGCAAAGTCACTCAGGTGCTGGGGACCTCTATTCGAACCCCACATCCACGTGGAGCATAAGACCTGCCCTTAAGGAAGCTTGAGCCAGTGCCCCCCCATGCAAAAAAATCCTTCTCAAAATAAAAACTTATTTTAACAGAGGTAACCATAACCTGTAAGCACATTACACAGGAGGGAAGCTGGATCTGTTGATTGCAGTGATTTCCAGCTAAACAGAAGTTGTACTGGGGCAGAAAGAGCCCCATAAAATCAAGAGCAGCTGACTAAATTGTTGAGGTTCATTTCCATCACCCCGTGCAGGCACAGCCTGAATCACAGCTAAGTCCTAAGTTGGGGACTTGCAAAGGCAAAATAACTCTTGCAGGTCAGCAGGATATCACTGCACCCATAGCCACAGGAATTCTAGAAGTGCTGAAACTCTGCAGCACTGACAATATGCTTTCTGAGCCAAAAGAAACTTGGCATGACATGGAATAAGGCCCGATGGCCTACATCACCCTGGTAAATCAACAGCAGTTTATGAAAGTGTTGAGCAGAACAGAATCAAATGATCATCTGATTTTTTCCAGATATGGCCTAATTTTATGCATGACAAGGAACAGCTTAGATATACTCATAGGAATGAGCTATAAATCTGATCAAGCAAGGCTTGATAATTTTTCTTTTTATATCCTGTACTCATTTATGTTTTTCTTTGTTACATCCCCTGGGCTGGAGGAAATAGAAGATCAGACATTTATAGAAGGCAACCAAAATATTCTATATACTTGGAAGTGTAATTTGCATGGTCTATATAACTGTGACATCTCAGGTAGCCTGTATATGTTAGAAAAATCTCTCAGATACAATGTTCTGAAATCAAGCCTCTCTTGGACTTTCAAGGCCTTCATCCTCTGAATCCAAAACTCTTTATCTTTCTATTCTTGTCTTCCATAAGGAAAAAAGAAATAGATGTTAGTTCCCCCACAATAGACCAGGCACTTTTCACAAGTGTCTGATACTTGTGAGGTATTTTATATATGAGGTATTTAAAATGAGGTATTTTATATCCTCATTTTTTAGGAGAGAAATCTGGGCTTATGACCTTGTCTGACTGACATATTTAGTAAGTTACAGAACTGGGATTCAAAAACAGGCTCAGAAATATGATGGATTACAGTGGCCTTGCCCCTTTGACCAGACCAAATGCAGCTTACTTCACACTGAAAGTTCTTGCCTCCCTGACTTTGTAGTTTTCAACAATTTCCAAGTGCTATGTGAGCTTGAAGACCATGAGCTCCCAGATCCTAAGGAAACTCCTGAGGCCGCTTTTGCTCTAGTGATTGCTTCCTTCTCTAAGTATCCTGTTTCTATAGAGTCTCAAATAAAAGCAAAGTCTTTAAGCTTAGGGAGACATATGATGGCCAAGCTCTGCCACATCCTGGCCCAATGATCTTGATCTGAAATAAAAGTCTATTTCATTCAAGTGAGGGAAAAACAAACAAACAAACAAAAAAAACCACTGTTCCCTACTTCACAGGGTTACAGTTAGGGACTGAATTTGACAGTCAGTCTAAAGGATTTAGCACAATGCCTGGAAAATGGCACCCAGTGTTATGGTTTTTTAAATGTCAGCAAAAAGATTACATTATGTTTCTTTAAAGAGTTCATCTACTAGCTTCTGGAGATACCTATTGTCTTTTATTTAACTTGTAATCTGTTCTTGTCTAATTTAAGAGCCTTCGAAGCTTGAAGTCTTCCTTTGTATCGTCTGCATAGGACATGAATTCACCAACAACATGGGTTGAGTTGATTTTATTTCATAAAACGTTCTCTTTTAAATAGCAACAGAAAGAACAATTCCAAATGAGCAATGGATTTTGGTAATATGCTTCCTTTCTGATGATCGGGTAGCTCTTTGTCTTGGCTGTTTTTCTCCGGAGCTCATATTTTAAGATAGCACTTGAGGGCAGCATTGAGTCAGCCTGCACATGACTGTTGTGAACTAAAAACAAATATGAAATCCAGAGGTAAGGGTAGACAGATAGGAAGTGAACAATTCTCCACAGACGTCACTAGCTTTAAAATGATCATGCGCTTTACTACACAAATATGTCTAAAGGACACACTCCCCTCTACATTCCTCATGGGAGTTTTTGAGCATAAATAGCTGTTTCTCTCCCTAATTTTGGGTGGCAAAATAAACTGTCATACATTTAACCATTTACTCATACAACAAAATAGAACAGATGTACATGCCACATTATAAAGCCAAATAAATGTAGCATTTGTTTATGATGCAAAAAGGCATTTCTTCTGTGCTGGTGATGAAATACTTCCACAGTAATTAGGAACAGTTAAATCAGTTCAATGAAATTGAATGAAAACACTCCATTAGATCTTTGCCCTGAAATACTAAAGAGAAGAAAGATAACAACTTGATAGCAGTGTGTTTAGCAGAACCAGTTCCTAAAACACCCTATGCCCAGTCCCAATTCTACACAATCTCTTAGAGCCATAAAGACATCAGTACAGATGCATGCTGAGGTTCTCTACTGATACATAGAACCTATGCCTCTGAATACTGCAAGATCTTGACATTAAAGTAGGAGTACTAGCTCTGGGCATGGTGGCCCTGGGTAGACTGCAAACAGGAGGACCACTATGAATTCAAGCTGAGTAGTGAGACCTTCTACCAAATACATAAAAAAAGAAAAGAAAGAAAAAAAGAACTAGGTACTAATTATCTGATAAAACAAAGTGGATTCAGACATTTCCAACAATAATTTTGTATGGTACATAGAAAGTTATGAAAGAACATCTTTTATCAGCAACTTGTCCTTGTCTGTAACTTTCACCAAAATGAAGCAGACATTTTTTAAGCCAATAAAGTTTCTATGAAAATCAGATAAAATAGGTTACATCAGTTTTTCCATAAGCCCACACCTAATTTCTAGTATATTTATTCTCTGATTTACTTTAATGTATTTATTTGTCTATATTCATATCAACAGATAATCACTTTATATCCAATATGTATAATGCAATGGGAAAATAAAGACAAAAACATACTACTTGTATTTGAAAGAAGTTAATCTAGGGAGGAAGAAACTCACACAAATACAAATAAATAATTACAATCATAATTATTTCTTTTATATTTGGAACCTATTCATTTTTCATCATTAAACTAAACTACACCTTGAGTATAATCTCAGATAGCAGAAGTCTTATTTTACAAATAAAGAAAGTGAGTTTTACATGTGGCCAAGCTCATGTGGCCAATTAGTAGAAAGCCACCAAATAACTAGCTGTTGTGTTTTTATATTTGTTATCACTCTGGAATCCAACAGAGCTGCAGATGCAAATACGCTCTTACATTTCCTTGTACATTCTAAGATCCCAGTCAAAATCTTTAATATCTTCCATGCATTTATTGTCCAGACATAAATCTCACTGTTTCTGTGTCTTCCTCAAACCAGTTGACTTTTAAATTGTTTAGTCTTAGAGATTTTTTTCAAATGATCAAATCAGCACTTTCTTTTCATTGTGCTAGAAACTGACTGCAGACAGGCTGGTGGGCATCTAGGCAGTCGTGCATCAGATTTGACTGTGCACTTCCTCACGTACCAACACCATCTTCCTCCGTATTTTTAAAAGTTTGCATTTAAGGGCATTTCACAAGAAGGTGTGAGGGCAGTTTATACTTCTGTGCATCCAGAAGCATGCTGGTAAATATTTCACAATAGAACCTAGGAGAAAGGAAAACAATGCAAACCACAGTAAGCAGCATTTGCCCATTTTCACGGAATCAATGCTTTCACCACAGGCAAATTCAAAGCAGCAGCTTATCAGTGCATTCTAACTCAGCGCAGAGAAAATGTTTACAGTCTGGTCTCACTGGTCAGTATTATAAGCCAGCTTTGACCCAAACTCTCTACTGCTAATGTTAGGAGGTGGGATCTTGGGGAGATGGCTGGATGAGAAGAACAAAGCCCACACAAGTGTGATTAGTGCCCTTATGAGGAGACCAGAAGGTCTGTTGTTTCCCTCTGCCAGGGAGAGAGACTCAGCCGTCAGCAAACCAGGAAGGAGGTCTTTGCTAGAAGGAAATCATGAGTACCTTCATCTTGACTTCCCAGCCACCAAACCTGGGAAGTGTGAGAGGGAGAGATCACTGAGAAAGATAAGAAACCTAAGCCGGGCATGGTGGCTCACGCCTGTAATCCCAGCACTTGGGAGGTTGAGGAAGGAGGATCGTTGTGAGTTCCAGACCAGCCTGGGCTACGAAAGTGAGCTCAAAGCCAGCCTGAACTGCACAGTGAGACCCTGTCTCAAATAAATAAATAAATAAATAAATAAATAAATAAATAAAGAATGAATGAATGAGCCGGGCGTGGTGGCGCACGCCTGTAATCCCAGCACTCGGGAGGCTGAGGCAGGAGGATCGATGTGAGTTCAAGACCAGCCTGGGTTACAAAAGTGAGCTCAAGACCAGCCTGAACTGCATAGTGAGACCCTGTCTCAAAAAGACAAAAAAAAAAAAAAAGAAACCTAAGATTCAGTGGAGATGCCAAGATCCCTTATGACAACACATTTTTTCAGGAACTTGCAGTGCTAGGAGAATTACATTAATCTCTTCCAAGCACCATCCTGGGTGACCTAACTACCTTGTACTTGGCTTCATCTCCTAAAAGTTCCACAGATACATGATCCTCTGAGGATGCATCCTAAATTTAACTACCCATGAGGGGAGTGTCTCCACTAAGATCAGTGGAGCAGGAAAGAGCCATTCTCCTTGCATCAAAACATGTGGTTTGTTAATATAAACCATAAAGAATTCATAGTGTGAGGGCTCATATCGTCATAAAATATATTCATAAGCATTCATATTAGGATGAAGTGTATTCTAATATGTATGCTTTACCATCTAAATTCAAATAGCATAACTGAAATGAAAAACTCAGGTAGTTCTGTTTAGAGATATAATTTTAAGTTACATTTTTGTAAAGTTGTATGGGAAGTGATCATGTGAGTCATTCTAGGCCTGTGAACACAGTGTATGTGCGTATCAGAAGGCGGCCAATGAGCTTGCTGAAAGTGCAACTACTGGACACACTCTCCATGTTAGAGTGACACTATGGGAATAGAACGAAAGTACAGGCCCAATGTACTTTCTGGGCAGATAGTGGCACACAAACAAAGCCTGCTGAAGGAGCTGGAACAGGGGTAGTGTCCGGACAGAATGAAGTTTCTCTCTCTCTCTCTCTCTCTCTCTCTCTCTCTCTCTCTCTCTCTCTCTCTCTCTCATTTTGAATGAATATCCAAGTCCAAGCCTGATGTTAGGCAACTGGCTTCCCAGCTGGTTTGGGTAGGACTGGTGATGCCACCTCAGCCTACCATGAGAGAACTTCCTCTGGGAAGAGAAGAGGCTCATTTTAGACAGTGACTATGCAGCACTGGATGGAAGTCTTCAAGTCGAACTGAGGCTTCGAATGTTCCCCTTGCTCTTCCTCTGGCTCCAGGGGTAGAGCCAGGGAGCAGTCCTGAACCATCAGCACTACTACATACTTTTCTACAGGACAAAAATCCTAGTTTCATTTTTTTCCTCTTTCATGATTTGATTCTGTTTCCAAAAATTTAAATAGAAACATGGAATAAGATTCTCAATTGATATCCATTGTTTTATCTAGGCTTGATAGGACAAGCTACCATAGACTTGGTGGCTTTTCCCAAAGAACAGTGGAGAAATGAAAACAAAAAATCTGACTAAATTTCAGAATTCTGGACTTAGACTTTGCATTGGAATGCAGAATACAGAACAAAATATTTGTATTTCTCCAATGACCAATAATGTTGAAAATTTTTTCACATATTTATTTGCCATTTGTATTTCTTCATTTGAAAAGTGTATATTCACCTCAGATGTTCATTTTTTTATTGGGTCTTTGAATTTTGGGGGTCTGATTTTTAAAAATCATTCATATGAGAACAAAATTAAATGTATGGATAGGTTGACAGAAAAGTTGCCCAGTTGGATAGGGGAAAGGAAATCTCAGAAATCATTAAATTAGAATTTTCCCACTAAACGTGGAATTAGATACTGAGAATAAACAAGCCTGAGTTATGAAAATAAAACAATGGTTCCATACATCTGAATCTTATCAGTTATCAAGACCCTGAAAACGTGTCTATGACACACATAATCCATGGTAAACTTAGTTATTAGTGTCATATCTTTGCAAACGCCTGTCCCACCATCCCACCAGCTGGTACGAATGTGGCTCACTGAATACTGAATCTGTTTGCAATCACTTAATGACCATTAGTATTCACATTGTTTAGACAGAGATAATTGTTTATTAAGTTTATATTACGTCTGATTCTTTCCAGTAGATGATGTAAATTCTAAGACTAAATGTGGAGAAGAGAAATAGTTATTGAAGTCTATTCACCATCCAAACACAGGCTTTGCCAAGGGTTGATAAGTCATTTTACATAATTATTAGCAAATATGCATTTAAATTCCTTACCCATAAGGGATTTTCCAATCTCCATATAGATTGTCTTCTTTCCAAGTAGACAAAAAAGCACCAAGGCAGGCTGGATGAGTCTCTGTGGATCAGAGAGACAGGGCTTGGGGTAAGGTGCCTACAGTTTACTGCGAGCTTGGTTTTAATAGAACCTGACTGCTTGTCTGTGTCAGGGAAAGTCATGAGCTGCGTCTGAAAGACCGAGGATGAGGGGAAAAACAGGAAAACCCAACTAATACATTGAAGATAGCTTTTCAAAAATCCCCTTCATTCATCAAAATAGAAGAACTGATCTTAGGTGTCACGGCTTTTCCAGTCAGGTCAGTTCAGATGACAGTAAGTTAGTTGGTCCTAAAGGAACATGTACTGACAAAACAAGACAACAAAGGGACAAGCTTCTTTCTTTAAAAGACTCCAGATATTTCTCTCAAATATTTCAGCCTCACCCATTTACTAAATCTGAATCCTTTGCTATAATTTAAGTCCATGTTTAAAATCTTCCTTATTTGAAGGCTTTTGTTCTGCTCACGCAGACCCTATGGAATACCTTTTCCCACATAAAGCCACTCTCCTTTTATTCTCTCCTGCCTCCAAAGAGTGCCTTCCTCACTTCCCTCTTCAAATGGCCTGGCACCAGCATTCCGCAGAGGTCGGGAGGTGAGTCTTACCACTTCTGCACTCAGCATCTATTTGTATCATAACTACATTTTAATCATTAGGGTTATCCCCCTCCTCGCTCTTTTTTGATAGTGTGAAGCCACGCACAGTGTAGGCAGGAATCGCAAGTTCTCTTTCCTGCTTGTCACAAAACGCTGTCTTTCCCTGCCCACCGCTTCCTTCCCTCCACTCTGCCAGAGGGGAGAGTGCTCTAGGCTTTAGAAGAGGTGACATCACTCACGGTCGGAGCCCCGCCCCTCAGAGCTGGTCCTCGGCTAGCTGGAACTGTACCGCTCTGCCAGGAATGACAATGAGCTCGCGCTGCAGCCAGTAGCCCCTCCCTGGGGCCGCAGACCTCAGCCCCAGGCCGCTATCAGCAGCCAGCAGATGGGACACAGCGGCATGCTGTCAATCACCCCACCTGTGGCCAGCGCGGCCCAGCCAGAAAATTAATTGCTTAGAAACATAACAACGGCAGACTGAGATCGGAAAGGATTAAGAAAGGGAAGGTTAAACAAGGGAAGGAGGAAGGCGTGCTGTGCTGGAAAACCTTATCAAGTCAGGGGCTTATCGAAGCGTGTGACTCAGCCAGCCATTGATTTGGTTTTCAAACACAAGAAAGGCAGCAAGATTAGAACTAAAAATGTTTTGGGGGGTGGAAAGCAATTTGCAAAAAAAAGCTTAATGCCCGTTGCTTCACACCGGGATGTTCATATGTGTGCTAAAAGGAAAAAATGGAAATAACATTTCTTCTTCTACAATTATATTATGCTAGTCTAACTTCACATGTAATTTGTTGATTTTACTCGTTCTCCTTATATTTTGTTTGCGATATTTTTCAGTACCAGCTCTGTGTTGTAAATTTGTTCTACATAATGGTTTCATGGAACAATTTTTCTAACTTATATTTTCATTTTCCCTCAAAGACTTTTTGTAACCAGAAAAATAACAGTTCTGACTCTTGCAAAGATCACTGCTCACTATGATTTCTTTAAAAAATATCCGTTACTTGCAAAATGAAGTGCGTGCCAAAATCTCTTGCAGCTTTTAAATTGTGTGATTCTATAAATCAATTTCCTACAATAGTTTAAAATGACATAGATAAGATGTTTGCAATATGGAAATAAGGGATATGGCAGAAAGGTGTCCCTAACAGGACTCCGTGTGGTTGCGCCCCACACAACTCTTTTTCTCTCTCTTTGGAACTTTCTCTAATGGAGCAACAAAGGTTAGTGTCACCAACGACATAGTGAGGAGGCAGTAATGGTCTTAGGTAATTCGGATGCAATAGTTGGGCTACCATCCTCCACCTAGTTTGTTATATTAGATACAGAATTGTTAGTATTTTGCTTCATTTTAATTTTAAAACAAATACATCTTTGACCCTGACACAGGAAAGTATTGAATATGCTACACTTAAATTAAAAAAAAAAAAACTAACTTTTCTTCACCAGTAGGCATCTGTGGAAATTCAATTTAATTAACAGTGAGCTAATTGAACATACTTTTTATCAGATATTAAATGCTAGCATATGCTAGAAATAAAATATGCTGTCTTTCCTCAAGGTATTTATTAAAATCTAACACCAGAACAAAAACATTTGTATGAGTAAAATAATAATCCCAACTACAATGTCTTGAGCACTTAAATGCATTTAACCACTTTGATATACATCTAATGTATTTAATATTCAAAGCAATGCTACAAAGCATCCCTATTATCCTGATTTTATTGATAAAAACACAAAGATGACAGAGGTTAGATGATAGCCTATAGCCAAACAATCTACTTAGGGATGTTTTGAGTGTAGGTCTTTTCACATTGCACCTCGCCTACATACCATAGTATGTATATATATATATATATATATATTTTTTTTTTTTTTTGAACCAGGGATTGAACTCAGGCCCTTGTGATTGCCAGGTAAGAGCTTATTCTACTGAGCTATCTTCCCAGACCAATGCCATAGTATTTTTATAAGATACATATTATTCTTATATTATTATAAGATACATATTATTCTTATATTATTATAAGATACATATTATTCTTATATTATTATAAGATATATATTATTCTTATAAGATACATATTATTGTTATATGATAGGTGTAGAATTATTGTTATATGATAGATGTAGAATGAAAAATGTTATGTTTATAAGAGATATTTAAATGTTTACTATGTTTATAAGTAAGAAAAATAGAGTTCAAATTTGAGATAACGATCAATTCTGAGAACATTCTAAGGAATGTAGTTGACTTTTATTTCTAGTAACCCTGAAGCTAAGCTGGATTCCTGTCTCCCTTCCTATGGTACCATGGACTTCCCCTCTTTTAGTGCACATCTTGCTTGTAATTATGTTTTAAGAAACTTCCTCAGTGAAAGTCTATGTCTCTTGAGGAGAAGAGCCATGCGAGTACTTATTAATGTTTACCCATCAGTTCTCAACAGCTGTGATTGATGGGGTTCAGAGTGTCCTGAACTACTCACATCCTTGCCTCATGCAATCCCTGAAAATACAGCAATCAGCTCTTGAAAGTCAGCATGCTCTATTCCACCAATGCAGATCACCAGCAGAAACTCTCAGTGTTGGTTATTACTAAGAATTGGAACATTTATTTTGAGTGAACGGCTGTTCCTGACAAGTTGACATTTCTAGAAAGTTACGTTTTGCTTGTCATCTCGTACTTATCTCAAGCAATCACAGTTCATGTGTTGAGATGCCAACAGTCTGGAGCTGGGGAAAGGAACAGTCTGGAGAAGGAACTCGGAATTACATGTTTTCTGGTTGTTCATCATCACAGCTTTGTGTACCAAACTGTTGCAAAAAACATGCACCATTCTGCATGAGCCTCTCAGAGACTGTGGTTGACAGAGGAGTGGAAAAGGTTAATGCACTATATTGGGTTACATTTGTCTGGTGGCTAAGACAAAAATACGTGGCACTCAAAATTAAGAAAGTAAGGTTTATTTAGCTCAGAATTTGTGGAAGTTTCAGCCAATTATCATCTGGCTCCACAGTAGTGTGGTGTGGCAGTGCAGCAAATTTTAAGGAGGCAGAAGACAGAAAAACCAACAAGAGCAAAAAGAGAGGAAAGTGAAGGTCTCTTTACCTCCCTTATATTGTCAGCAGTCTACTACAAGTGAGGTGGGTCCTCTACACCCTCACCTCTCTATGCCTTCCTCTTGCCCAAGCAGGTTGCAAAGTGAGGATCCTCACCCCCTGCTGAATCACTTAGGTAACCTTTGAAATTTCTCAAGTTGACACAGTGAGTTGACCATTACAACATCCTAGAGCATAAACAGTTGCCTCAGGACATGTCCTCTATCTCCTGGAATTTAGTACTGCTGAGTCAGTTAAGCTTCTAAGCTTCTCAAATTGACATAATATATCAACCATTCTGAATTTATTTATTTATTCTAGTTTTTATCACTCTACATATCAAAATTTAAATTTACTACAGTAAAATGTTATAGCCTCCACCAGCATAAACACAAAATACTTAGTTAATACCTTGGTTGAAAAATTTACCACCCTCTCTTCATCTTTATGTAAAGTAAAAATGCATGAGATATATATGTACTAATCCCCTACTGTGAATATAATCATTATGCACTACAGACATGTACTAATAAATGTTAAAAAAAAAAAAAAAAAAAGGAGTAGGAAGAGTACCAAATAATTCCCCAGCCACTGTAGTTGATGTCAGGAAGTTTGAGCTTACCCTGGGCAATTTAGTAAGACCTTGTCCCAAAAATAAATTAAAAAGGGCCAGGGATTGAATTCAATGCAGGTACCTTGGGTTCATTGAACCTCAGCACTGAAGAGTACAGTAAAATAAAATACAAATGTTGGAGTTGTAGAACAATAACAATCAAGCACCCAAGATAAAGCTAGGGCATAACTAACAGTCTTCTTTTTGGAACCAGGAATCCAGCTGGGGCCCTCATGCTTCTCAGGTCAGCATCATGCTGCTGAACTGTATCTCCAGCTCTCTATTATTGTCATTGTTATTGTCAAAGACTTACATGCATTTGTTCTCTATCAGATCATGAAGCCCCACAACAGTGTGGCTCCCTCAGTCCACCTTCACCTTAATTAAATGTATCTTCAGTGGTGAACTGACTATGTAAGCAGTGTGATCCAGCCACCACCCAGACTCATCAGGAAATAGTTAAAAAAAAAACAAAACTAAATAACTCAAAGGTTTAAATATGTTTATTATAAATTCAATGAACTATATATAGCGTGTGTACTCCAGACTGTTAGTAAAAAGGGAAATTCCACACAAAAACCATATCCAGGGCTTTAACTCTGAATACTCAGCTACTACTTTTCCCTTTACCCTTTGTAAAAGCAAGAACTGTACAGCTATGGGGCCAGCGAGATGGTTCAGCAGTCTATAACGCCTGCTTAGGAAAGCTTAGGCAACTACAGGGACCACAGTTCAATCCCCGGCACCACATGCTGTGCAGCCCCACACCCAGGGCAGGCTGAGCTGATCATAAAAAAAAAAAAGGACTGAAAAGCTAGAGTATCACACTTAAAGTTCTTGGCTTATGTCCTATCCTGTGCTCCCCTGTCTTCCCCTCCCTTTCATGTCCCCCTCCATCTGATATAAGGAAAACTCTTCTGTGGTAGCTTTTATGGATAGTTTCATGAATTCACAATCACATGTTTGAGAAGAAACATTTGTATGATGAATAAACATAGTTTTTCCTTACTTAACTCTAAATGAGTATATTTAAAGTCATCTACTAATTCTGCCTATAAGTAGATCAAAAACACGAGAGGAACTTGTTTAGCTTCTTGGTGCCACAGCTTTCTGGTTTCTGCTAATATGATGAACATTCACTGGTATCTCTAAATTTGCTGAATGATATTGAGTTATTGGGAGTCCATTAGGGATTGAACCCTGGACCTCCACACAGAGCTGCATCCCCATCCCTTTTTATTTTTTATAAATAAAGACAGCATCTGGAGTCCTTTATCTAAGAAGGCAGGTACACATAGACCTGTGAGTCCTGCTCTGCCCTCACCACAGTCTCCATAGCTTTATTAAGTTTCAACATGTCCACATCATTCTCAGAAGTTTCCTGACCTGCAGGTGGCCACACATGCACCATGATAAGCCACACTGAGCCCCACAGAGCAGAAATTTTAGTGAAGCTACCCCATCTTCCCACTGCTCTTTTCCCATTATTACTGACCCTGAGTAAACACAAGGAGCTTCGAAAATGTCAAAGCAAAAGAGTGAATGGCAATCTTAGATGTCCAGCCCACAAAGAACACTTCAAGGAGACAAGGTCATACAAGAACTTGGAAGTCACATACCTGAATTTCTGCAATGGTAGCAACTGAAGTAAAGAAATGAAGCCATCAGGCCATAGAAGGAATCAGAACACAAATAATCTCTCAGGGAAAAAAAAGGAAAGAAAGAAAGAAAGAAAGCAGATAGAAAGACAGAAAGACAGGCAGGCAGGCAGGCAGGCAGGCGGGCAAGCAGACAGACAGACAGACAGACAGAAAGGGCAACAATCATGAAGGAATTGCTCAGCACACCTAAAAGGTCATAGATTAAAAAAAATACAGGTGAATAGAAAAATGATGAAAATAATGAATGAACAATACAGGAAAGAATTAGAAAGCATGAAACAGATTCAAACAGTTATTCAGAGCATGAAGAATTCCATTGAAACTTGGCAAAACCTCTCAAATGTAGCAGAAGATAAATTTTCAGACCTTACCACAAATCACTAAAGAAAAACTCTCTAAAAATAACAATGAACCAGGAAATAACAATTCAATAGCTGCAAGATAATACAAAGAAAAAAAAATAAGACTGATAGAAGTTAATGAAAAATCAAGAGTCAACACAAATGACATAAAAAATATATGCGGAATTAGTAGCAGAAAATTTCCCAAGCATGGTGAAAGAATCTCAGACACAGTAAGTGAGGCATATAATCATAATAAAAATAGATCAACACCCAGACACACAATAATGAAGATCCAAGAAATTCAGGAAAAGAACAGAACATTAAACGCTGTTAGAGAAACAGATCATCTACAATGGAAAGCCCATCAGAATCATGGCAGATTTTTTTTTAAACACAAATGATCAAGTCAAGAAGAACTTGAATTATTTCAGATCTTGAAAGGAAACAACTTTCAATATAGATTGTTGTACCCTGCAAAAATATCTATCAAATTTAGTAAGGACATAAGACATTTTCATGACAAAGAAAAACTGAAGAAATTCATGACCACAAAACCAACCCTACGAAGAGTACTGACAGATATTCTAGCAAGAAAAAAAAAAAAAAGTAATGGGCACAACTTCAAGGGTAACCACAGAAAGGAATGATCAAGCAAGTAGATAGGGGACATTCTCCAAAAAAGACCATGTACTAGAGCATAGAGTATGCTTAAATAAATGCAAAGGAAATAAAATTATTACAGGCATATTATCTGACCATAGTGCAATGAAACTGAAAATTATTCTACTACTAAAGGCCTCTGCTGAAATTGAATGAGAATCCCCCGCACCTCATTTCTTTTTGGTTCATGTGTATATTTGGTACAGGGTCTCACTGCACAGCTCAGACTCATAGTGATCCTTTTGCTCTCAATCTCCCTAGTGCTGAGATTACAGGCATGCACCACCAAAACTGGACTCTGTGGCTGGTTCAGCTTGCCCTGGGGTTGGCGGCAGGGATCAAACCCTGGTCCCAGTGCTTGCCAAAGCAAGCACTTAGTCTGCTGAGCTATCTAATAACTGGAAAATATCGACAAAAGAAACAGCAAAAATGACAAATACAAAGAAGTTAATTAACACTCTTTTAAACAATCAATATATCTAAATAAAATCAAAAGGAAAGTAATATTTACAGTCAAATGAAAAGGCAGATACAATGGCTCAGAACCGATAGGATTCAGTAAAAGCTATCTGAAGAGGGAAATTTGTAGAGGCAACATCTCACATCAGGGAAACAGGAGGACCCCAAATAAATGATCTTATCTTGCATCAAATTCCTAGCAAAACAAGAAAAAGTCAAGCCCAAAGCCCCCCGCACACACACGAAAAGGAAGAAATTATAAAGATCAGAACAGACGTGAATGCAGTGGAGACAAAGAAAACAATATGAAGTATTAAAGATTCCAAGAGTTGGATCTTGGATCTTGGAAAGAAAAAAAAAAAAGATAAATCACTAGCCAACTGTATATTAAAAAAAAAAGAAATAAACAAATGTAAACTCACGCAATAAAGAATGAAAAGGGTGAGCAACCAGGCCCACTGTATGAGTGAGATCTCCCTGAGCCCACCAGAAACTCATTTGACCCAGCAACCAGGCCCAATGCACCCAGTGTGGAAACAGCTGCAGAACTCCACGCAGAGAGACTAGAGTCAAGACTCTCCCAGCTGATCCAGGAGCAGAACATTTTGCCAGAGTGGCACTGCAAGTTTGCCTCCAAGGGATGCAAGAGGAAGAAGTGGGGCTCAAAAGCCAGACCCAAGCCACACTCACCTGGACGACTGACCTTGGTAGATCTGCACCTGGTACTAAGATAAGAACTCTACCAAAGCTCTACACCAAGGGTCAGAAGGCAGGGCTATACAAAATGACAAAGAGAAGGAACAAAATGCAGTCTCAGGCCCCAAGCCCACCCAGAACAAATGCAGGAGACAACAGTATAGAAGAAATTAGAAATCACACACTTGAAATCTCTGAAATAATAACATCTGAAGTAGAGAAACAACCGCAGAAAGGCATAGAAGAATTCAGATCAGAATTAATATCTGAAGTAAAAAAAGAAATAATACCTATAATAAAAGAAATACTAAATGCTTTGAAAAACAATGATAAAACAATAGAGGGAGAATAGAAAAATGATGGAATTCTTGAATGAGTAATAGAAGAAAGTAATAGAATGTATGAAGCAGATTCAAAGTGCTATACAGGAACTTAAAACTTCAATCACAAGCTTGCAACACCATTTGAATGAAAGAGAAAATAGACTTTCAGACTTTGAAGACACCATAGCAGCTAGTGAGGAGGTAAGAAAGGATCTTTTAATAACAACTAGGATGCAAGAAAAAATAATACCACATCTGCAAGACGATCAAAGATGAACAACATAAGACTAATAGGCCTCAACGACAAGGAAGGAGTCTGTACAAATGATGTAAAAAGAATATGGGAATAAGTAATAGCAGAAAACTTCCCAAATATAGGGAAATAATTTGACATTCAGTAACTGAAGCATATAGAACTCCAAATAACATAAACCCAATTAAAATCAAACCCAGACATATAATAATCAAGATCTCAGAAACTGAGCACAGGAAATTCATCACATTTAAAGGAAAACCCATTAGAATAATAGCAGATTTCTCTTTATAGATGATCAAGTCAAGAAGAGCATGGAGCAAAGTACATCAAATCTTGTAAGAAAACAAATTCCAGCCCAGACTGCTATACCCTGCAAAACTCTCTTTCAAGTATGAGGGAAAAGTGACATACTTCCAAGGCAAAGAACAACTAAAGAATTTCATAATGACAGAGCTGATCCTGAATAGTTTACTAAAAGATATTCTAGAAAAGGATCAAAATGACCACAGCTCCATGAAAGAGAATGGAAAGAACCCACCAAATAGGATAAATAATTAAACACAGGAGAAAAAGAGGTATACCAAAGCAGTCTTTCAGCTGTTCTTTTATATACAGCAGCAGAATATGTATATCAGCATATTTTACAAATGGACTTCTTCTGAACCCTATGGGTCATGATTCTGTCTGGGTATACAGGTTGGATATCAAGGAAATAGCAGTAGCTCAGTCCTACAAGTGACACCTGACCACCAGTAAGCATCATGGACACTGTCTATGTACATGACATATTAGAACTTTGTATGATATCCTATCCCCAAATTGTTACAAGTTCTGTCCATATATTTGCCATTCCAGTATTTAAGTTATATTTTGTTCTTAGTAATTCTTTACTACCATGGAAACATTTTCTTAATTGATATCTTAGTATATATTTACCTATTCAAATACTATGCTACTACTCTGAAAAATAAAAGAATGAAAAAGACAAAATCACTACAGATTCTATAAAAATTCAGGAGATTGTCAATACCTACTACCAAAACCTTTATCTTCACAGGACTGAACATATAGAAGAAATGGAATGAATCTTAGATACATGTGAATTACCAAAGCTGAATCAAGAGGTTATAAAAATTCTATGGGATGGGCCCGGCGGGATGGCTCAGTGATCTAAAGCGCCTGCTTGGGAAAGCTTGGGCGGCTTCAGGGACTGCAGTTCAATCCCCGGCACCACATGCTGCGCCAGCCCTGCCCTCGGGAGGGGCTGAGCCGGCCATAAAAATGAGTGAATAAACAAACAAAGGTTCTGAAACAAGAAAAAAAAAAAATAAAATTAAAAAAAAATTCTATGGGACTGGGACAATAGCTCTGTGGCACAAGTGCCTGGAAAGTGCAAGGTCACAAGTTCAAACCCCAGTCCCACAAATAAATAAATAATCAGTGAACAACAAAAAAAGAAGATATAAAAATCCTAAATAACCCAGTATCAGTCCATGAAATAAAAAATATCATTAAAAGCCTACAAAAAGAAAACCCTAGGCCCTAATAGATTTACAGCTGAATTCTACAAGAATTTAAAGAAGATGTAATGCCAGATTTTCTGAATCTGTTCAGTGAAATGGAAAGAGAAGCAATTCTCTCAAGCTCATTCCTAGAGGCAAGGATTACTCTAATACCAAAATCAGAGAAAGTCCCAACCACAAAAGATAAGTACAGACCAACCTGCCAAAAAAAAAAAAAAAAAAAAAAAAAAAAAAAAAAAAAAAAAAAAAAAAAAAAAAAAAAAAAAAAAAAAAAAAAAAAAAAAAAAAAAAAAAAAAAAAAAAAAAAAAACTGATGCAAAAATCCTCAATAAAACACTAGCAAACAGAATGCAGCAAATCATCGAGATTAGGAAACATGACCAAGTAGGATTCATCCCAAAAGTGCAGGGATGATTTAATATATGCAAATCCAAAAATGTAGTACACATCAGCAGAGCCAAGGACAAAAATCACGTGATCATATCAATAGATGTAGAGAAAGTGTTTGACAAAGTCCAACACTCTTTCATAATACTCCAATAGAAAACCAGAACAGATGTTCTTTACCTCAACCTGCTGAAAGCCATCTATGGCAAATCAACAGCTAATATCATAATAAATGGATAAAAATTGAAATCATAAATTTGAGGTTTTTGTAGGTAAATGGAATAGATGCAACTAGAGGCCACACTCAAGTGAAATAAATCAGAACCATGTGTATAAACATCATATTGTCTCCTTAGTGTTAGAATCTGAAGAGTAAATAAAATCTGAAAGCGATAGTAAGTACTATCAAATCTGAAGAGTAAATAAAGAATCTGAAGAGTAAATAAAATCTGAAAGCGATAGTAGTTACTATCAAATGGAAAGAAACTGTTCAAAGGAAAGGAACAACTGGGGTGATGAGAAGGACAGAAAAGGGAGGGAAGTGGGAAAGGTGTATTTATGTATGTGTGGGGGATGGCTTGGGTAATTGTGCTGCTGATTCTACTGGCAGAGGAGACCAATTGATGCTAATTTTTTTTTGCTGTTTTTCTTGTCCTTTTTCATTTCTTTCTTTTTTCTTTTCCATTTCTTTTAATTTCTCTCCCAGTTTTGCAAGTCTATATCTGATTATGTGAACAATTAATTTGAAGAGAAATTATGTAACGCAGCAACCATTATTGAATTCCTATTGATTTGTTTGGTGATGTTCTCTATATTTTCTAGGTTTTTTTTTTTTTTGCTATTTTTACTGTACTGCATTCTCTTTATTTTTTTTTATTATTAATTTAGTACAGGGTCTACAGGATCTCACTACACAGATCAGACAGATTCCTAGTGATCTTCCTGGTTTCAGCCTCCCAAGCACTGGGATGACAGGTGCACACCACCACACCCAGTCTCAATCCTGTCTTGGGGCATCCTAACACAGGGACAGCATGGCACGCTGGGGATCAAACCCTGGTCCCTGCATCTGCCTAAGCAAGCACTTTAATTTCCTTAGTTATCTGGCCAGACTTTTGCTATTCTCTTTAGATTAAAAAAAAAAAATACAGGTCTTACAAAGTTACTAAGTTGCTCAGGTTGGGTTTGAACTTGTGATGCTACCATTTCAGCCTCCCAGACTGCTGTGTTTACAGAAGCCACAACACATGGCAGGGTATAGGCTTTTAAGAAAGCTTTAGGAATTGAAAAAGTGTAACTTTCAGCAAATCTGTAGAAGTTGTAATGTAATATTTTCATGTTTTGTCATTCTGATGTAGATAACAGCACTTTTGTGAGCAGCAAGAAAGAGAAAGGCATATATATCATTTTTCTATTATCCTCAAAGGGGATCACAAATATCCCTGTGGAATGATAGATCCCTATTTGAACTCCTTTAAAAATGTATGTATATACTTCTTTCTAGTTTAAAAAGACATTTTAATAATATTAATTGTTTCAATTTATAAAAATCTGATACTACAAATTGATATTGAAAAAATATTACAAATATCCAGAAGTAAAAAATGACTTATCATCTCACTGGGCAGAGAAAACTACTCCTGATCTTGTGCTATGTTTTGTGCCAGCTTCTTCTACATGTGTGCATGTATCAGTATATTTGTATATGTTAAAAGAAAAGCAGAACAAAACAAATGATCAGAGCTTATTCTTAATAGCCAGATACATTATTCTGTGAGCTGAATTTTCTTCTAGAATTATGTAGACAATATCTGACATCTATAAATATTAATAAAAGCATTTTTGAATGATGGTATAGTTTTCTTTACATGATTTACTATATTTTACTTTTTTATTTTCATCTGAAATCTTTTTGCAACTTGCTTATTCCTCTATTGTTAAGTGTGGGAGACTTTCCTTGAAAGAAGAGCAATTGTCTCTGTTTTGGCTGTGCCTGACCCTATTTCTATGCGTTGATATGTACAGAGCTGGCTAGGATTTTTCTTTATCCATTCAATTGGCTTTAAGCGGTGCATGTCTGTCTAGCCCAGGTTGGTGGTAATCTTTGAAGATGGCAGGCACATTACTCTGGAACCCCCACCTGCTGCTCCCTATTGTGAGCCCAGTGGAAAACTGATGAAGAGCCAGTGCCCCACACTGTCAACTGTGATAGAGCCTTGAGACAGAGACTTCTGGAGCTTGAGAGGTTGCACATCGGAACTGAAGCACAAGACACCCAACATATTAGATAGTATACCAACTGTGTAATACAGGTTGCTTTTCCAGTATATCCTTCTCTCTGCATATTGAAGAGGTGAATACAGGCCTCCTACCTATCCCAACTCACAGCGCTTGCCTACTTCCTGCCATACTCATAGTCACTCATCCTTAAGCCATTCCTTTCTTCGTGAATTAAAAAAATACCTGGGTTCAGCCCTGTGTCAAAGCTTTTGTTCTGGATAGCCATCATCACGGCTGGACTTAGGGCCCTTTGGCATATCAAAACCACAAATAAGCTTCTTTAATGTTTTTATTCTCACTAAGGGTTGCCCTGGGTGTGGTAGTTTGGAATTAACTTGACTGGATTCTAATAACTGATCCATGAGATCCACCACTCTTATTTTTACCTCTAACTCTGTGTAACACTTGTGTGTTACTTTTTAGATTCACAAAATCTTACTTGTATTCAAATATATATATAATAGGACTCAAGTTAAGGTTCTGACCCACCTGGAGACACTGCACTGCAAAGTAATATGACTTTATTTTCTTTAATTATTCAAGCAAGGCGGGCAGGAGAAGGCCACATCGCCAGGAATACAACATGTCTGTTGATACTTTATACACTTGATGATGCTTCTACCTCGCCACCGACCACCGCTTGAAATCTGTGAAATCTCAAAGATTCTTCCTCTACATTGCCTCTCTCAGGGCTATGTCATAGTGACAGCTGATGAACTAATTTTTTTTTTTTTTTTTTTTAAGAGTGCAACTACTTGACAAAGTAGAAAAACAGACCAAAATGATTACTTGGATTTATTTTTCATTTACACTTTTCAAGCCATGGTAAGTATCACTTTTGCTCTTGGTTTGCTTCTTGAATTTAAGCCACTTCCAAATATCTTCTTTCATTTTTATTTTAATTTACCTATCATGTGCTTATTCTTGGTAGTTTTGTCTTTTTTAAATATTAATTTCTTTATGTTAATCTCCCTACACGTAATCTTAATTTACATGAAGTTTAGTTGCCATTTCACCTATATAACTTTTTGTTTTCTTTCCTTTTTAAATTCTTACTATGCTCATCAAAATATTTCATTTTAGTTTCTTTTTATTTGTATGCCTATTTTCTTACTTTTATTTTTAATATGCTGTAGAGGAAAGAGATTGAGAAAGATATCATTACCCACTAGTTATGTCCATTTAGGAGGAAGAAGCTCTTTAGTTTTTTAATTTTATTAATTTTAATAAGAAAGAAATAACAATGAGAGTTTCAAAACACATTAGGAGGACAGCCACAATAATTAATACATTGCATATTGTTGTTTTCATAGTAGTTGCTTAGAGTACAAGAGGCAGACATGATAACTTTTCTAAACATTATTGGTACAAATATTTCTTCTCATTGAACTAAAAGAAAGTAGTTGTATGTACAGACCAATATACCATAGTAGTAGTGGGTTGTCAGCAGAACTGGCAATGTCAGAAGCTGTTGATTTGAGCATTTTACAGCTCAGCATATTAATATGGCTTTACTTTTTATACCTCGCAGTTAAACTTTTCTGCTAGATGGTTAAGACCAAGCTGAAGTAAGACCTATATAACAAAATATGTAACTTTTGTATCTGACAAAGTCTGTCAAATCCCCTCAGGATTTACTTTGAAACCATGTACAGAGTTTTGTAGAACTTTTGTCAGTGTCAGCCTTCTGGATGAGTCATGGCCATTGCTGGATCAATTTGCTCTCAGTGAAAGTCTGAGAGAATGTTTTCTCTCTAGGTGATTCTTCTCCTTAGGCACACTATATATTGTTGATCCCCTTTCTCTGTGGCCCTATAATCTCCTTGGACAGAAAATTTGGGACACCACTGAGTTATAGGATGTTACAGTACAGGTTTTCTTCTGTCCTAAGTCCTCACTGACCTAGAGCGGCTATCTTTGCAGCCCTCTTTTCTCTCTCTCTCTCTCTCTCTCTAATTTTTTGGTTTGTAAACTTGTTCTTTTTTTTTTTTTTTTGAGACAGGGTCTCATTATACAGTTCAGGCTGACCTTGAGCTCACTTTTGTAGCCCAGGTTGGTCTCGAACTTGCACCGATCCTCCTGCCTCAGCCTCCCGAGTGCTGGGATTACAGGCGTGTGCCACCATGCCCTGCTGTAAACTTGTTCTTAACCCTCCAAAAGAGAAGTTTTGTGATACTATTACTCTATAACATAGGCACTTGAGTTAAACATCATTGTTTTTCTGAATATCAAATGCCTTAGACTTAACGTGGAACTGGTATTTTCCATCGAACATTGATGTTCTAATAAAGCCTTATAGCATATGACAAAAAAAAAACCAATTACACATTTTTACACGGAGGCAGCTCCTTTAAATCTCAGTTTATTCTAGTCTTTCATAACTTCTCTTTGAAGAGAAATTTATACTCTCTGAGTCTGGAAAATGAATTTCATCTGAAAGTATCTTTTTATGCTATAGCCTGTGTTTTTCTGTCTGGCTATATGTCATCATTTCCCTGTCCCATGATCTACCTTGATTAATTCTATGATTAGAGGTGTCTGGCTCTCTGGCCTGCATGCACACATTCTGCCTTCTGGCCACACCCTTACTCTGCTCTCCCAGGTTGCTTCCTTTTGCCGTGTTCCAAAGGCCCACACTGGCCCCTCTGCCCCGCCTCTGCGTTCCCGCGACTAACTTCCTGTTCCAGCCCAGCCCAAACCCCACCGCTGGGAGCTGAGCCTGCACGCCAGCTGGGTCAGGATCCTTGGCCTGCCTTCCCTTTCCCCGCCCCCCCCCTTTTTTCTTTT
>PVJA010031672.1:0-24726 GCA_004027025.1 Myocastor coypus
TTTTGTCTTTTTGAGACAGGGTCTCGCTATGCAGTTCAGACTGGCCTTGAGCTCACTTTTGTAGCCCAGGCTGGTTTCAAACTCACATCAATCCTCCTGCCTCAGCCTCCCAAGTGCTGGGATTACAGGCGTGCGCCACCACGCCTGGATATAATTTCTTCTATGATATTGTCTCCTATATTTGTTCTGGGTAGGCTCAGGGCCTGAGAGTGCATTTTGCTCCTTCTCTTTGTCATTTTGTACAGCCTTGCCTTCTGACCTTTGGTGGAGAGCTATGGTAGAGTTCTTACCTTAGCACTAGGTCTGGCTCTACCAAGTTCAAAGTCATCCAGGTGGGTGTGGCTTGGGTCTTGCTGCTGAGCTCCACTTCTTCCTGCAGCCCTTGGAGGAAAACCTTCAATCCAAGGGCTGTGCTACTGTGGTGAGATGTTCTGCTCTTGTATCAGCTGAGTGGGTCTTGTCTTTGGTCTCTCTGAAGAGTGTTCTGTGGCAGTTTTTCACACTAGGCATGCCAGGCCTAGTTTCTGGGTCTAATGAGTTTCTGGTGGGCCCAGGCCTATTTTACTAGTGATCTGAGCCTGGTTGCTGCGTTGAATGAGTTTCTGGTTGCATCCAGGGTGCTCTATGTCACATGCTGGACCAGATTGCTGAGTTGAATGAGTTTCTGGTGGGCCCATGGAGATCTACATCACAGGCCAGGCCAGATCACTGAGTTGAATCACTAAATGTTATTTAGCTAACACAAATCCCAACCACTAACTAGTTTATGAGATACAAGAGTTGTGGAAAAGAATGGACTGGAGCTCAAAACATATTCCATGTTAATTATGCTTTGTTTTATAACAACTATTAAAATACTCTTATTAGGTTTTAAGGTTTTTATAAATCTGAAATAACAGATTGCCTGTCTGAATGCAGGATAATGCATCTGATGCATTGCTTGCCTTCCCAAGGCCCATCTGAAGCACGTGTTAACAAAAGACATGTGCAAGACAGTGTTCTCCTCAAGGCTTCTCCCACGGCTCCCTTTTCCCTACTTCTGATACTTTTGTTGGGCTACTTCCAATTCATCCTTCAGTTCCAGGTAGACATCTGCCCTTGTAAAGCCTCACCTGGTCTTCCCTCCCAAAGTTTTGACTACTGGCTTCCCACAGAAATGTCTCATTTTCCCTGCAAAGACACTGACATCATTAAATTGTCTGTTTCCTCAACTGCATCATATACTTGAGGGCAAGAACGGAGCCTTGAGTTCAACTAGCTAACACAATGCGTGGCCCAGGACATGTTTGCTATTTTAACGAATGAATGTGTGAACAGAAGAGGGAATAAATATAGGTGGATGTCATGGACGAAGTGGTTTTGGCTGTGCTTTAAGCTTTCCCATCCTTTCCCTTGGCACACAGATTCCTCTCATCTGCTTCCACCTGGGAGGTCTCATTGGAGTGATTTGCAAGGAAGAAGTCTGATCATCAGCATGTTTATTGGCCGATCCTCTCTTACTGTTCTGACTGTTATTTCACAGAAGTGGACGATGGGGCAGGTTACCGCTCACTCTAGTCTTCCCACTGTGCCACTGTTTCATTTCAAGCCAATTGACCAAAGTATATTGACTTTTCAGAATGCACATTCACTGTTGCATTGACTTAGCAGAAATCTCTGCAACCTTATTCTCTGATTGGATTTCCACTGTTTCCCCAACTTACATGAGAAGCATAGGGTTATATAACTCGTAGGAGGTCAGGCCAGGCCTGTGGCACAGCTTATTTTCGAACAAAGAGGTTTATAGGCTGTGGCCTGCTGCTGCTTCCCAGCTGCCTTGGAGGTCTCAGTTCATTATCTCCTGTCAGGAAGGAATGAATAGAGTAAACTGGCTCCTGAATCTGGGTTCCTATCATTTTCTTGGAAAACAAATACAAGCTCTTTATAATGCCTCATTTATTAGCCAAGCCAGCTTGCTGAGTGACTTAGCACACTTTTGAAACCAGCTGCTGCATTAACTGGTCATGAACAAGAAGAGACAGATTATTCGCAATGTCCTTGTGGATTCCTCTTGCCTTCTCTGGGTCACCATTCCCAGGCTCATTTCCTCAAAGACACAACCATATCAAGAGGGCCTAAGGAAAATGAAATAATTCTCTTCTCTGAAATAGCTTGAATTCAACTTTCCCTTTTGGTAGGCTTTGCACTTAATTAAACTAGCTGCCCTATCTCAGAATTCCTCCCCTACTGTCTCTCCAACTTTCCTGAAATTTCTCT
Source organism: Myocastor coypus (assembly GCA_004027025.1). NCBI lineage: Eukaryota > Metazoa > Chordata > Mammalia > Rodentia > Myocastoridae > Myocastor > Myocastor coypus. The sequence goes on from PVJA010031672.1 coordinate 2,257, forward strand.
ATCTAGCCATTCTTTAGCAATCAGTAATTGGCTTGAATTGCAAATACTCAAGGACAGGAAGCCAACTGATTCACCTGGATATTGCTGTGCTCTGAACCTTTGTGTCCCTCCAAATTTCTCATGCTGAACTTAATCACCTGTGTGAAGATATTTGCAGGCGAGAGCTTTAGGAATGATTAAATCATGAGGGCTTTAAATCCAAGAAGGATTACTACCCTTATTAAAAACATGCAAAATTCCATTGTCTGAGCTTTCATGTACATTTATAATGAAATAAGGCTCCTCTAAATCTCCAGGTCCTTTGATCACAGACCTCAACCTCCAGACTGAAAAATAACTTTCTGTTGTTTATAAACCTTTCAGTTTATGGTAGTTTACATTAGCCTGAATGAACTAAGGCAGACCTACCTCCATACCTCCTTTGAAGTCAGAGTTGTATCATGAACAAGGCATGTAAAAGTAATCACTGGTTATTCTGTATGGAGAAAAAGCAAAACTAGCTTTATTGTTATTATATTCTCATAACATTTCTTTCTTTCTTTCTTTTTTTCTTTCTTTCTTTCTTTCTTTCTTTCTTTCTTTCTTTCTTTCTTTCTTTCTTTCTTTCAGCAGGGGCCCACTATGCAGCTTGGACTCATTGTGCTTCTCCTGTTTTCTGCCTCCCTAGTGTTGGGATTACAGGTGTGTGCCATCACATCCAGACTCCATCGAAGGTTCAGTGCATCTAGGGGTGGGGCTGGTGTGGCATGCAGTGCCAGGGATCAAACCCAGGGCCCTGTACTTACGTAGGCAAGCGTTTAGTCCTGAGCTATCTTGACAGTCCTCACAACATTTTTTGTCTCCAAAATTCACTTGAAGGTTTCACACACTGAAAAATGCTCCAACACCAGCTGGGTGCCACATAATCGAATTCAATTCTGAAACCATATCCTTGGAGTTAGTATACAGATCTGATCCCTCAGGTGAAGGTATCAGTGTTGGAAAACTGCTCCTCACTTCAGAGGACAAGAGAGTGGCCAGACCTCTGACATTTTTCTTCTCAGTGCAAGGCAGGGGTTGAGGGAATCATGGAAACGCTACTCTAGGCTCCATCACTTGCTACAATACAATCCCTAAATAACTCAGGGGTTTGCTTGATTTGTATACATTTGGTTATAAGTGCATGTGATATATAAATAGCCAAAAGAAATAGATGTGAAGATTCCAGAGGGGCTGGAGGGGAGCAGAGATGTCATGTCCTCTCCAGCATCCCCCACCCTTCCAGTACCTGCACACATTTGGCAACTCAGTAGGTCCCCAAACTCCAACTTTGGGGGTTTTATGAGACTTTATCACATAGGCATGGACCATTATTAGCTTCATTTTAAGCTTCTCTTTTTCTTCTGGAAGATAGGAATTCGGGCTTTAAGTTCCAAATTTCAAATTATATCTAGGTTTTTCTGATAACTAGCTGCCATACAGAAACACACCAAATCTGCCTCAGTAGGAAAATCAAACTCTCCTACCACACTCAGGACCTTATACTTGCCACTCAGGGGCTTATGCCATTGACCTATATCCTGGCCTCCAAAATAAACTTTTTAATGCTTAACAGGCCAGACGATAATAGAACCAAGTCCTGATACCAATGTTTCCTGGAGCAGTTATATTTTTCTTTTCTTCATGATGAGCTGAATTAGAAGTCATCTAGTTGATATTCAGTTTGGCTGAGTTGTGAAAGGGCATTTGTCAGGTACAGTGAATTAAAAATCAAAGATAGAATAAAACCTGCTCTATCTTCTGTAGAAATAATTAATCTCTCTGTCCCATGGAAATGGACATATTTTCAGATTGTTATTTTCCTCTGATGGGAAGTTACACATTTCAAGTTGAGTGATTTATCCTGAGGGATATCTTTGAATGTAGTTATGCCTGCCAATGATTGGAGGTTTAACTTACCTTCCATTGGAGATGTCAAAAAAAAACTTTCTTCTCAAAGAGATCTGCCACTGTCACCAAAAATGTCAAGGAAGACTAATTTTGGGTTTCCCTTTATTACTGATAATAGTTAAGGTCAAAGGGCACATGCTGCATTTCCAAATCAATGCTATTTTAGAATTATCTCTCCTTAGAAAAGTTGGTTTTGTAGTGCTGAAGTCACTTTTGAGATTCTAGAAAACTAAATGGGGAGATGCTTCTTTATCTCACAGTTTCAGTATGTGACTGGCTAGTCCCAAGGCAGAAATAAGGTGGCGGGGGGCGGAGGGGGGGACGGAGGCCGAAAAGGGGCTTAGCCCAAGGCAACCAGGAAGCTAGGAGTGAAAAAAGGAGCTGGAGGCCAGAAGACTCTTCCATCAGCAGGTAGTGTTTATATTTTTTACCTTGACTAACTATATGCTAATATTTGTAATCTAAACAACTACACTGAACACAACAAAGGGCAATGTGAAAACCATGGTTAATACCTCTAGATGTGTACCATTTCTAATGTTTTAAGAATTAGTATACTCTCTCTCTCTCTCTCTCTCTCTCTCTCTGTTCCCCCCCTCTGTCTCTGTCTTGACCCCTCTGTATCTATGACAGGATCTACAGGGTCTATAGCATCTCACTATGTAGATCAGAGCAGTAGTGATTCTCCTGTTTCCAGCCTCCCAAGAGCTGGGATTATAGGCCTGCACCAAGATGCCCAGTTGCAACTGCAGCCTCAGCGTGTCTATGGGGCTGGGCCAGCATAGCAGACCCAGGGCTAAATTTATTTTAAAGAGAGTGCATTTAACTTGAAATTATATTAGAAACAGCACAAATCTAAAAGGAAAGGATGACAGGTATTCTAAGCATAATTTTAGTGTTACCCAGTGCTATTTTTAGTGTGAAAAGTATTTTGGTGGTTCTTAGGACCATTACCTAATTCATCCTGTGTATATGATGACAGGTTTTGCTCCCACCATGTTTTCTATCTTTTCTGTTTGCAGTCACTTAATTGTTTAGTGCTTAAGTCCTTGGTTTCCATTCAGCTGTGTTATGCCTCCGATTGCTAACATTTGGGCTCTAGCCCTTCAAGGTCAGTGAGGACTCAGGACAGAAGAGAACCTGTGCTATAACATCCTATAGCTCAAGTTCAAGGAGATTATCGGACCACAGAGGAAATGGATTGATGATGTATGCCCAAGGAGAGTCACCTGGAGAGAAAACATTCTCTCAGGCATTCATGGAGAGCAAACTAGTCAAGCCATGTCCCTGACTCATCCAGAACACTGACATTGACCACTGTTCTACAAAGCACTGTGTATGGTTCCAAAGTAAATCCTGAGGGGAGTTGACTGAACTTGTCGGATACAAAAGTTACATGTTTTGTTATACAGGTCTTGCTCTAATTTGCCCTTAACCACCCATCAGAAAAGTTTAACCATGAGGCATAAAATGTAAAGCTATATTAATCTGCTGAGCTGTAAAAGGCTTAAACCAACAACTTCCCACATTGCCAGTTCTGCCAGTAACCCACTACTATTATCAAATACTGGACTATGTATACAACTACTTTCTCTTAGTTCAATGAGAAGTAATTTTTTTGTACCAACAATGATTAGAAATATTATCATGTCTACATCCTATGCTCTGTATAACTACAACAAGGAGTTATACTTGCAATGTGCATTGCAAGCAATGTGCATTGTATCAATTGTTGGGAATGTACTACTAATGTGATTTTAAAATATCACATTGTGATTTCTTAATAAAAGAATGAAAATAAAAATAATATATAGCAGTTATTATGGGCAATATGATAAACTGCATTAAAAAATCTTCGTATGGGTAGCATAAGAAAATTATTTGAAAAGATACCGAATTTTTGTCTTTGGAAATGGAAAGGCCTGAGCAAAACCCTACTGTGTGTAGGACAGTGTGTCCTGACCTACTGCAGACTTCACCTTGAGAAAGTCAAGCTTTCTGGTGCCAACACTAAGTGCTGTTTGCAGATGATGATCATGAGTCTCACAGTTGCAGAATGCAAAATCATCTTTTCTTGATGAATAAATTATTTGTGCCTTAATGTTTAGATCATGCATGAGCTCCCAGGAACACACAAAGGAGTGGAAGAATTACTTATTCACCAAGGTGGGGTTGAAGTTTTGCTTATGACACCTACCTATTTTTTCAATAGACAGAAAGAAAAGTGATAATTCTGTAAAGTTATTCTACTAGTCCAGCCTAAAAAGACTTAACACTATAGTTTGGCACTATAAATCTTTAACACTGCCAATATTTTGTAATACAGATAATATTCCATGTAACTTGATGTTCTAAAATAATACAAATTTAAAGTGCAACAAAGTGTTATTTATAATTTCAGTTGACTAATAAATATATTATTTACATTTAAAAAACTAAAAAAATAAATAAAGAGAGCACATTTCACTAAAAGCTCCTGCTTAGGTAGAGCACAGCTGCTGTGGCTCAGGCCCTGGGATGACATGCCAGCCCCACCCTGGAGACATGCTGAGATAGCAATTGAGACTGGGCTTGGTGGTACGGGCTGTAATTCTAGCTCTTGGGAGGTTGTAAACAGACAGATCACTATGGGTCTGATCTATTAGTGAGACATGAACACCCTCTAGATCATTCCCTAAAAAATACAATCAATCAATCAATCAACCAATCAATCAACAAATTTTTTAAAAAGTAAAAAGGAGCAAGGCAAAATTAACATATATTAAAAATCAAACATTAGAATTTAATTATTTGACCAATCCACATCCCTCTATCTGTTAATCAGATACTATAGCTGTTAACAGATGTGCTGATGAAAATATGTAAATACACAACCATCATCAAATTTTTATTGTCATACCATTTTGGTGGCTACTTTGTTTTGTCTATGATGTTCCAATAATTGCTACTCAATTATAATTTCTAAGATGCATCCTGAGGGATATTTTATAGCCTTATGAGAAGTTCAATTTTCAGACGTAGAAGACTTGATATATTATGCCTCTTTCTCGTTACTGAGTCTCATTTTTTGATAGTCATACTCTTGCTCTGTCTACATGCACTTGGGGGATGACCAAATGAGTTGCTTTGACCAACAGCTTATTAGTGAAAAAGATTCAAGTGAAGATGATGGAAATCATTGCAAAATGCTTGTCTTTTATCATAAGATTATTTTTTTGAGAGTAAGGTTTAACTGAAAAAAATTGTTGCCTTGAGGCTACCTTGCAGTGAATAAGTCTAAACTAGGGACATAAAGAGCCATTTTATTTTATTTTATTTACTTTTAATAAGAAATAACAATGAGACAGTTTCACAGCACATTAGTAGGACAACCACAATAATTAATACAATTCACATTGTTGTGTTTACAGTACTTATTCCGAGTACAACATGCAGACATGATAGCTTTTCTAAACACTATTGGTTCAAATATTTCTTCTCTTTGAACTAACAGAAAGTAGTTGTATATATAGGCCGATATTCCATAATAGTAGTGGGTTATTGGCAGAACTGGCAATGTTGGAAGCTGTTGACTTGAGCCCTTTATGACTCACCATATTAATCTTGCTTTATCTTTTATGCCTCATGGTTATACCTTTCTGCTGGGTGGTTAAGACCAAGTTAAAGCAGGGCCTATATATTGAAACATTTAACTTTTGTATTTGACAAGGTCAGTCAAATCCCCTCAGGATTTACTTTGGTATCATGTATAGTGTTTTGCAAAACTGTTGTCAGTGCCAGCCGTCTGAATGAGTCATGGCCATTGCTTGACTAGTTTGCTCTCTGTGAATGCCTGAGAGAATGTTTTCTCTCTAGGCGATTCTCCTTAGGCACACTATATACCTTCAATCCCTTTCCTCTGTGGTCCCTTAATCTCCTTGAACAGAAAATTTGGGAAACCACTGAGTTATAGGTTGTTATATCACAGGTTCTCTTCTGTCCTGAATCCTCACTGACCTTGAAGGGATAGGGCCAAAATATTGACTATTGTTATAGTACTTCTTTTTCTCTAACTTTTTGCTCTGCCAACATCAGAGCCATTTTAAAGTGAACTGAGAAACTCAGGTAATAGCTGGAATTGAGATTCTAAACACATGTCCTCTGACTAATCATCTAAGTTAATTCTTATCCATTTGGGGCTTCTAGTTAGGTTTTCAGACACTGGGGAGCAGAGATGGGCCATTCCTTTTTTTTTTTTTTTTTTTTGTGGGACCAACGCTCGAACTCACCTGGTAATATTTTAGGATGTAATAACATAACCTCAAAAATACAGAATTGTGGTGGGCTTGTAGAAAAATGAGTAAAATACCTCCTTTCCAAGGAATGCCTAAGCAACGCTTTTCCCTTACCTGTGACTCATAATCTCATAACATAGTTTCATCTTTCTCTTTAGCCACACAGGTGTTACCAGAGTGTATGGGAGTGGGGAAAAAATTGATTCTACTTTTTTGTGCTATATTTATGTAATTTCCCACAATTAAACTCTCTCTTCTTCAATTACCTGGCCAGAAAACAGAAGTATCCCTTTCACACACATACTCCATATATATTAAAGGTAACAGAAAGTTGGTAGAGATGGTAGATAGGTTCTCTAGATATTTAACTCACAGAATTAGAGTCCCAGATCCCTGACAGTTATTTTTCTACTGTTTCAGTAACAATTATGGCTGATTTTAAAATGGTCTCATTGCTGATTTTTATCTATAGAAGAACATATCAGATATCTAAGCAAGGGACTAAATTTCCTGTCTGCATTAATTCTCCAGACTAAGATTTAGCTGAGCTCAAGTAGGGAGACAATGCACTATTGCTACTCTTGCATGGAGAAGATTCCATTTAATGCCATGCTCTGGGATACCTTAAGTGAAGGTGGAGATATTTAAGACTGAGAATCTGCAATATATGGAAACTTTTCAGGTGTATCTGCTTGAAATTGGTCTGAAACCAGTTTAAACAAAAATGCAAAAATTTGGTCCTGCGTAGTAGGAAAATTCAGAGATGAATCCAGCTGTAGAGCTGAAAATAATAGGATCCAAAAACTGAAGAAAATCCATCCTCCTCAGAACATACCTTTTTTTTCTTCTCACATGGTATCCCTGTACATACTCAAAAGCTTCAAGCTTTATATCTTGCCATGCAGTCTCTGAAGATAAGGCATGAAATTTTAATAATTTAGGCAAAAGTTGCAGGCCAGATTCACAAGTAGGTTGCACGATCATCAGTGGACCAATCATGGTATCCAAAGTGTTTATTGGAACTATCTCTACCAGCAAGATAGTTCAGTGGTCTAAAATGCCTGCATAGGCAAACTTAGGCAAGCTCAGGGGACCATGGTTCAATCCCCTAGAACCATACGGCATGCTGAGCTAGCCAAACAAACAAAACAAAACAAACAACCAAAACGAAAACAACAAAAAACAAAGTGTTTGTCTAGGACATGGCCTGGTGCTCTCTCCAGGAAAATTACCTGGTTTCCTGAGATAGGGGTACTATTATAAGAAGGAGGCTCATTTCAGCAGGCAGAAAAGAAAGATGCCCGCTGTAGAAAAAAATTCCATGACGCAAGCTTTTCTCTTGTCCAAAATTCCAATTATAGGACATCCAAAGGAAATATTATCTTTTAACTTCATGACTCTTTGACTGATGAGGACTCAGCAGTAGGAAGACACCCTGGAATTGGATGTACTGCTGTCCCATGGTGTCAACTACCAAATATTGCATTCACTACTGTTTTTGGATACACAGGGGGCTTCTGCAGCCAAAAGAGCCTTCATCCATCCTTGCCTTGCCAAGGTTTTGACTCCTTGTTTCTTGTACATTGACTTGGCCAGTATTATTTGTGTTTTTCTCACAGACCCCTTCAGTGGCTGAGTTGCATTGTATGGGGATGAAATTTTTATGGATTCTTGCTCTACGTGGAATGTAAGATTTCTCCAACGAAAAACACACGGTCCGGAAATTTGTATTTTCTCGCTATTGTCTCAATCTTACTCCCTGATTCCAAGCTGGCTTCACTAAAGGCTTTGACCCTTTTCTTTAATACTTTAATTGAGATGAGGCTTAGATTAACTAGCTGGCAGCTGTCACTGTGCTGGACTACAATTTGCCTGGCGGCCATACAAGAAATAATGCCACAGACTGATTGAGCTGAAGACTGAATTTAGTCTGAAAAGAGCAAAATACTTCGTAATTGTTCTTTCTTGTCTTGAATTCTTGTTGAGGATCTGAAATCATTAATGAAAAATTATATGTATTTGTTATGTAAATCTGCGTTCGGTGGGAACACAGATGCATTGTAGATATATTTAGCTTTTGGTAGTCCAGAATCCAACCTCTTTATTCCTTTTATTTATTGTTTAAATTTAACATGGGTTATATTACATATTTTCATCATCAGATCAGTTTAGATTAATACATATAGGTATATAAGATTGATCAAACAATTAAACATTAACCCTTCTAAATCAACATTATTATTTTTTTTCTTTTCCCCTTTCTTTTCTTTGAAAGTTGACATATTGCATATTGTCCTCACAATCGTTCTACAGAGTATTCTTTATTCCTAAACCTTAGAAAAAATATACTTAAAATATATTTTGTTTATTTTATTTTCTAAAAATATTTTATTTATTTATTTTTTTCTTGTTTCAGAACCTTTATTTGTTTATTCATTCATTTTTATGGCTGGTTCATCCCGCCCCGAGGGCAGGGCTGGCGCAGCATGTGGTGCCAGGGATCGAACCGCAGTCCCTGAGGCCGCCCAAGCTTTCCCAAGCAGGCGCTTTAGACCACTGAGCCATCCCGCCGGGCCCCTTAAAATATACTTTGAACATTAGTTGTCTTTAACTTTTAATATGTATGATCTAAATAAATATGTGCCCTGTTCCAGAGTTGAGAACCTTAACCAGACCCAGCCATATCAAGATATTCTATTTTCTCACCATGCTAGTTGGTTTAGAATTGGTCATATAATCTAATATATAGAAAGAAGAAGGCTTTTGTCGCCATTATTGGTGAAAAAATTCCTGCTGCCCTTGGAGATAAAAAGTTATAACCCAGGGTAGAGATAAAACGCAGCTACATAAGCACCTGACTGACATGCACACGGTCCCAAATTTGATCCCTGGTAATACAAAGAAAAAACAATTGTAACCCTTGAATTAACTGATGAAGCCAACAATTTGCAGAATCCTGGCCTAGAGTATTATCAACCTGAAGGAGAATAGTATTAAGAAATGCAACATATTAGTTACTGCTATTATTCTATAATTTTGTTATAAAATTTTGTTTAGTTTTTTCATAAAGAAAATAAATGCAAGGTGAGAGTCATAGTTTTGTGAGTTTGTTTGAAATTTCAAGTCCAGCTATTCCTGAAGCCAGATTTTACACACAAAGTTCAAAATTTTCCTTTTTGACTTCTGTTAATTTGAATGCCAAAGACATATCTTAGAAGTTTTAGCAGAGATTTCTAACTTCCTTCCACCCTAGACTGGCTGCATTGATCTAACAGCCAGTGAATTAGGGCTGATGATAGCTGAATAGGAAAGTCAGAGAGAATTTTGATATTTTGGCAATAAGTATTCCCATAAACTTCTATATTTTAACACAAAATTTTAATTTATGATTATGCTGTTTGTTTGTTTTTTTAATAAGTTTTCCATGCTATATCTAAATGGTCAATTAAACATTCAAATCTGACCAGGTCATTAGCTGTTTAGCATTTCCTTAAAGCATCTTCCAAACACTTTATTTAATTGAGAAACCGTGAAACATAATTTCTGCTTCATTCATTGGCTGCTGCACTTTCAGAGTCTCTCACAACTATCATTGGCTCCACCCTTTATCCAGGAAATTTCTCTTTGCATTTAAGTCTTAATTCCCCACTGAACCTTTCAACAACTACATTATATAATCTCTAGTATCTGCTCCCATACCACTATACTTGCACGACGAAAGGTGTAATTATTTTTAATATACTATGTCACTCATTACACTAACCATCATATTTGGGCATAGGCTAAACTACCTTATTCACAACTATGTTTGTAGAACATGTTTGGCTTTAGCCGTTGATGAATAAATTACCAGATGAATTAAAATATATATCTATTTACAGTCAAATTTTCAAACATTTTAGATTGACTTGAATTGTTAGCTTTTTATGTGACCAGAATAGGAGATGTTAGTGAAGGAACTATATTCTCCCTTCATGAACTTGTGCAGATGAGGTGACTGTTTTTCTCCTTTCCATGAGCTGAGAAATGGTTTTCAATGAACATCATATAGACATATCTTCCATATACTTCCAACTGTTCTCTAAATGTGTGGGGCCATCAATCTAAATTGATGATGCAGAGGGCACTAACAAGCATAATTCTAACCCTTGACCTCTTAGAAAGAATGTGTTCAGCAGGCAACTCTTCCAACTAGCAGCCATGTTTGGTTCTGATCTGTAGGAATTAAGTCCCCTTGGGTGTATAAGACAGGTTCCAATCTCTGACTTCTCACATTTGTCTGGCTAGATAAATTAAATTGGGCCAACTACTTTCAATACAAAACCAGTAGATTTAATAATGACTCTTCAAAATATGTGCATGTTCTAACCTCGAGAATCTGTGCATGTCACCTTATTTAGGAAAGGGGTGACCTTGTACATATCACTAAGAATCTTGAGTTGAAATCATCCTAAATTTAGAATGGGACACAAATTCAATGATAAAGATCCTTAAAAGAAAAGGCAGAAGTGCATTAGGGACAGAAATATGGGGAGAAATTCTATGTAAAGAAAGACATATAGTTGATAGTCATGCATCCAAAAGGTAAGAAATGGTTGGAGCCACCAGAAACTAGACCAAAGGAACAAATATCACTAGAAACTCAAAGGAAGTCTGGTTGTATTGTCACTGTGATTTTAGACTTCCGGCATCTAGAACTATAAGACATGAATTTATGACCTTTTTCAGGCACCAAACATATGGTAATTTGTGATGGCAGTCCTTGGAATCTAATGTGTAAGGCAAGTTTCAAAAAGAAAAAGTAACTCTATCCTGCTTTAACCTAGTATTTCTGATAGAGTCCTATCCTGACTCATTATGAAGCTGATAGCAGAATCTTTATGTATATACTAGTATTTTATGTAAATCTTCTAGTAGCCAGACCCAGCATGAGGCCACAGAGCTGAATGATTGGCTTGGTGACTTAATGCCTACCCTGAACTTCTACAAGGAAGCAAAGGCCAAGCACTCTGGTAGTCTATCTCTTTCCCGGCTCTCAGTCATGCCTGACATGATGAAATCTCAGGGAATGTTTGGCCCTAGATAACAAGGCAATCTCCAACTATCTAGATTCTCCATACCTTTGAGTCCTACCACTTGAGGCTGAAGTAATGCTGTTCTTCTTGAAAAATTCTATAGTATTAATGGAGTGCATATTTCTGTGGCACTTACAACAACTATCATATGTGACTTTTTCATTGTCAGTAGTGTGGTTCTCAAATTGTATTGTAAGTCCTGTGAAGGAGAAAGGTCAGTGACATGTATGTGTAAATCAATGTTGCAGAATTTCTGCATTCTTTGTAAATTGACAAGGCATAGTCCAATGCCTACTACAAAGAAGATACTTACTAAGTGATGCTAGGAAAGAAACTTTGAATTAGAGTTTTTGAATGAAACTGAACTTAAATTAATTTCTCTTCTTGCTAATGGACTTTTCCAACCCTGTTCACAACAGCTGGCATCTAATTACTGAAGTAGAAATCAGAATCTCTCTTTGGATTGATATAAAGAACAGGAAATAGAATTTCTTTTCTTTAGTACTAAGCTTCAATCAATAAAACTACATTCACTGACACATAAAAATGCTTCTCTGTAGTCAGAAATAATTCAGTGGTATTGGAAGAAAATTAAAGTCAGATAAAGATGAGCTAGGAGGGAAGTAGGTACTGCCTGATGCCATCCTGATTCAAAGTATCACTTCTCAATCCTAGGCTTTTGTGCCTAGAACATTTTGTCTGATTCCAGAAATACCTTGATTTATGTTCTGGCTGTGGGTTCCAATATGTTTATTTAGGTATGATGTTCAGTAAGTTTACTTGACTTTTGTCACTTACAAGTAAAAGAAGGATAGAAAAGCTCTTAATACAACTTAGCAGCTTCAAAGGCATACATTCACAGTTTCTCTGAGAATAAGATCCGTGCAAAAGATCTACCTGATGCATAAAGAAACACATGCAGATATACTTTTATTTGCTAAAAGAGATTTGAAATGTAACATGTGACCTATCTCAATCCTCATGCTTAAAAGCTTGAATGTGAACAAACCAGTAGGAAATTGAGAAATGGAACATTCAAACATGAAATGTCAGCAACACAAGAATTATCTTTCTGACTTCTTAAGCAAAACAATAACTCAATAGTTAAGTGAGTATAAAAATAGACCCAAGTGCTATTTATTGTGGAGGTATTATGTATGTGCACCAGAGCACCATTTTCAAGTGCTAAAAATGATACAGAAATACTAAAGTTGACAAAACAGTATTTGTCCAGAGATCCCCGAACTTTTGATTCTATGTTGACTGAATTCATTGTTGACTACAGAAACGTAGGCATAACCTCAAATTTTATCTACTCTTTCCCTTCTCTTTCAGCTCATTTCCTGATTGCTAATTGCAAAGTACGACTGAATGAAGTAGTCAACACACTGGGGACTTTTTATTAAAAGGGCTATGAAGTATGGCTATTTTCCTAATGTTGACTTTTCCTGTCCAGGAACAGGGTATATCTTTCCATTTTCTGAAATCCTCTTCAATCTATTTTTTTTCAGAGCACCACAATTTTCACTGTATAAATTGTTTACTTCCTCTGTGAGGTTGATTGCTAAGTATTTCATTTTTTATGTGTTATTGAGAAAGGCATGGTTTCCATAATTGCTCTCTCGGTGTACTTACTACTCTTATATAGAAATGCTATTAATTTTTGAGTGTTGACTTTGTATCCTACTACACTACTGACTTTGATTATTAAGTCTAGATGTATCTAAGTGGAGTTTTGTGAGTACAGTACCATGTCATCAGCAGATATTTTGGGTTTCTAAGTAATTTTCATACTTATATATCTTGTAACCTAAACAACTAACTTGAAAATAACATCATGCAACATACCAACCATTATTGAATTATTATTAATTTATCTAGCAAAATTTGTATGATTTCTAATATTGCTCTTTATTACTATTCTATATTCTTTAAAAAATTTAAAAAAATTTAAAAGGGGGTATGAAATAGAAGCATGTACTTTATTTTCTCCCCAGAATTCCTTCCTTTGGGACACTGACTCTGTACTTTCATGCTAAGCACTGTAAGCTAATAAACCAAATGATAATATTTGATATAATTGGCAGCTATAGAAAAGTATTTTTGCCACATAAATACATAAGTTGTTGCAAGCATAAATATGTTGTTTATATATAGAGATGACTTGTATACACATTACAAATTGCTACTGAAATGTTTGGCTTGCTATGTGTCAACAAATCTGTGGAGCTGCCTGTCATTTTGTGGTAGGCACTATTACAGGAGGTGGGGCTACAAGCTTAATACAATGATCAAGGGCTCTTTCTATATGCAACTCATACATTGGTGAGGAAGATAGGAGAGGGAGCTAAAGACTGCCTCTGGTTACAATGTTTCTATTTAAGTAAAATTATTAGAAAAATCTCTCTGTAGAGGCTATATTTAGTATGTACAATTCAAATAATTAAAATGAACCAATGAGGTCCAGAGCATTACAGGAAGGGGCCAGAAAGGCCCAACAAAGAGGGAAGATCCAGGGAGCAAAATGATCTTGAGGCAGAAATGAAAATGGCTTGGAAAGGATTTTGATTGATTCTAATTATGGAAATAAGCCACATAGGGTTTTAAGCAGGTGAACAATGTAATCTGATTATACTTTAAAAGATTACGCAGATGAATGGCCCAAGTGATGCTGAACCCGAGTCTGATTCATTCTTTTCTGTTTATTTTATACTATTAAGCATTTGGAATAAACAAATTATTCTTTCCAGCATTATTTTGAACTGCCATTATAGGTATACAAGTCCTTCACAAATAAAACAAAATCTAGGACCTATTATTATTGTCCTTTATAGATAATCAGTATAATAAACTCTGGCTAAAAACAATGTAAAAGTGTGCCCTTTGTTCCTTGTAGGCTTCTATGAGCCCATGCTGGCTGGATACACAGTGATGAGGCTGGGATGGAATCCTGTGAACAGAGCAGCCAGCTGTGCTTTGAGCGGTGGGGAAGTGCCAGCTCTTCAATTTGGAGAGCCAAATCACTCAGGGGCCAAGCAATTGTACTTCATGCGTGGGTTGCTACTAATTGTGCAACAGAAGAGGGTTGGAGCACCTGGTGCCTGTTTGCAATGCATGCTACAGAATACAAGATAATAAGCATTCCTAATAACATTGGTGACGGCATATTTGGGACAGGCCCAGATTTTAACCTCTGTACCCTCTACCATCCTGATAAACTCATGTGAAACTCACTTCTTATGATTCATCAGGATGGATCCTATACAAAAAAGTATTCTATAGTAGAAGAATCCTGTCCTTTACTGACCAGATTTTATGATGTCTCCTTTTCAGTTTTCACTCAGTTAAGACAGAGGAAGATACAGATAGATGAGTACCACAGAGATAAAATCAGATGAAAATGCTTTGCATGTTTGTTTCTGAAGAGCTCTTAAATCACACTCTTCTATATCACATCCTAAAAGTGGAGCCTACTGTGTCAGCTTGGATTCTCACAATATATCAGGTTAAGTTTCAAATATTATAATGCTGGGCATGAGTAAAAAGATGCAGGTTGCTCCTGTGAAGTAAAGGAGAGCATGCACTAAAGGAAAGGTGGTGGTTGTGGTGATGGTGGTAGTGGAGATGGTGATGGTGGTGGTAGTGGTTGTGGTGGCCATGGTAGTGGTGGTGCAGATGGTGGAGTTGGTGGTAGTGGTGGTGGTGGAGATGGTGGAGTAGTTGGTGGTTTTGGTGGTGGAGATGGTGGAGTTGTTGTTGTTGGTGGTGATGGTGGAGTTGGTGGTGTTGGTGATGGTGGAGTTGGTGGTATTGGTAGTAATGGTGGAGGTGGTGGTGGTGGTAGTGCTGGTGGTGGTACTGGTGATGTGTATACTCTCAAAAAGAGTGGAGCAAGGTTACCCTGACTGGATTTATTTTCCAAGTAATGCTCTTGCAGTCAGGAAAGCAGAGGCTAATTATTATCTTATTTGGCCCCATTACAGAAAGAAATCATAAGGAGTTGAGAGGAAGGTTTCTCCTAATGGCATGGGCATTTGACTGATTTGAACTCTCAGCTAAACTAACAAATAAGAAGAGCATAGCAGATTAAAAGAGACAGTAAGTGGGCCAGGGATTTAGCTCAGCAGTACATGCCTGCCTTGCAAGAGAGAGGTTGTGAGTTTAATTCCTGCTACCACTCAATCAATCAATCAGACAATAGCATACCACCAATTTTTCGGCAAATGATACATTGCAAAGTAACTAATAGGAAACATTTTAAATATTCTCAGCACAAAGAAATGACAGATGTTTAAGCCAATGGACACACCTGTTACCATCACTGATTATTACACACAATATCCAGGTTACTCTGCCCAGGTTTATTTATCAAGTAAGTCTTCTTTTGCAGTCAAGAAAGGAGAGGTGCACTGTTGTCTTACTTGGTCCCATTACAGAAAGGAATCATCAGATGTGCAGATCCATGGGCCTCAGATGTATGTACAATTTTTTTGTGTGTAAATTGAAAAATTTAAATGTGTGTAGATAACAAAGGGAGAATGTAAGGTAAAGATGTTCATTAAACCAAGAATCCAGCACTCACAGATGTGGGAAGCAGGATTAGGAAATCACAGAAGTGTAAATGATCTGCTTCTCTTGAGAACTGGGCTGAGTACAGGCATGTAACATCTAGTTGTTGCATTTCAGAAATTTACTAGAATCAGAACACATTAAGAGGAATAAAATGAAGAGAGCTAATTAACAATTTAGTTTGTTCTCCTAAATTTTGACCTCTCACTTTTGGGGTAAATGTATTTGAAGATGATATTGCTCTGTCTTGGACTATAGTTGACGGATGACTACAGTCTCTGAACAGGCAGAGATCCTCGTAGGAATTCTAATTCCTTAGTGATTCTTTTTATGCAGAAAGATGAGAAGTATCTCCACCGAGCTAAATCTGTGAATCTGTGAGGATTTTTACCATCTCTTCTTGCTTGTGGAACTGTAGGAGGATTCCGAATTATCTACTTTTAGCTTATCTTCCACCTTTAGATTTTTTTTCCTTAGGATGAATACAGCTGAATATTGACCACTCAGGTTTTTTTTTTTAATGTTTAATAACTATTCTCTTAATTTTTTTATGAAACAACTTCTGTGAGGTAAACATGGTCTGCTGGATTGTAATTTCTGTTACTTATGGTTTCTTTCTACTAGGTCTTCTTCTTCTGGATGCATTTGGCCCAAGGTCTAACTTAGCCATGCAGATAATTAGTGGTATGGGAAGAGTCTAGACTAATTCTGATACAGGAGTAGGAGCAGTAGTTGTACAAGAAGAGGAGTGAAAATGGCCCAGGACAGACTTTAGGTCAGCATTTCTTGGCCATAAGGTGGCTGTTTCTTATTTTCTGATTTTAGTCATTTGGGATTCTTACTAATTTTTTTTGAATTTGATCTCCTAGCATCCCACTTGACTTATTGGGGAATAATTTTTGGGATGTACCTCAAAGCCCTTTAGGTAAATCTTCTCTGACTTCAGATAGCCTGAGGAGGATTAAGCTTTGCCTGAAGGTAAGAACCCCACTGAACTTCATTGATCACCATGTTAGTCAGGTTTCCATCCATGTGACAACATACCTGAGGTAAAAAAAAAAAAAAAATACTTGAAAGACAAAAGATTTATTTTGGCTTAGAGCTCCAAAGCTTTCAAGCTCCAGTTACTTTGCCCTATCTTTTTGAGTCTATGATAAGGCAGAGCCTCATAGCAAGGAGTATATGGTAGAGCAAAGCTGCTTGTCTCAGAGTAGCTGAGAAGGAAGAGAAGACACCAAGGTCTCTGTAATCCATTCTAGGCCACACCCACAATGGCTTCTTTCCTTCCACTCATCCCTTCCTTCTAAAGCTTCTGTTCCCCCTTAAGGCCTTCACCCCACCCCCAGCTTATCAACTAGACTTCAACATGTGAAACACTGGGGGACATTAAAGACCCAAACTATAACAATCACCTTCAGGGGTGACTCCAAACTAGAATCTCCCTGACAAAGATGAATTTTTCAATCATGTTAATCAAATGTTTAAGCTTTTATTAAGTGTATTATACTTTCTAAGCCCTGGAAATAAGGACAAAGAATGAAATAGGCAGTTGTCTAATTTTTCTTGGCTCTTAGAGTAGAATTAGAAAGAAAGACATTGAATAAGTGAATAAATGCAATATTTATTTTTTGTAGTTTAGGGTAGGGTCTGCAAGGTGTTTAGATTCTTACTAATAGACTGGGCTCATAGTGATCTGCCTGTTTGCAACCTCCCAAGAGTTGGCATTACAGGCGTGTGCCACCAAGCCCAATCTCAATTGCTGTCTCAGCATGCCCTGGGGACGGGGGCTGTCACGGCCGGTCCTGGAATCAAATCCCTGGCCTCCATTCCTGCTCGCAGACATTTTAATCTGCTGATTACAATTATGACTAAGTAGCATAAAGAAAAATACAGCTATAGTATGTAACATTGAAGGAATTAATCTAGCTAGAGAGATAAGAAAAGATTTATCTCTGTTATGGTTTGTGTATAGGTTTCTCTATAACATCTCATGTAGTCACGGGATGGCTTTCAGAACTGGTAATTGATCATGGTGGGTGTGGGTACTGTATCTCACTTGGGGCAAGTGATTTGTATTTTAATGTAAGGTAGGAAGAGAAGTTAGCTGTTTGGGATGTTGTTGACTCTCTTTTTTTGTTTGTTTATTTGTTTGTTGCGTTTTTTTGTTTGTTTGTTTTGTTTTTACATGTTGCCATGAAAGATTTTCCTCTGTTATGTGCTGCTCTGCCTTGGAGCCAGCTGAATATGGATGAAAATCTCTAGTAACTGTGAGCTAAATAAACCCTTTTTTATTATTTTGAGTGTCTGTAATGAAAAAGAGTAAATAAGACAAAATTTGGTATGGGGAGTGGGGTCATTGTTGTGACTAACCTATGTGGATTATAAGTGTTTGAAAATAGCTCATGGAAACTGATAAAAAAGAGATAAGACTGCTTAAAAATGTTGCCTATTTTCAAAGAGCTAGAATAGCTTTGGCTCTTCTGTAGGAGAGAGTCTGGTCAGAGCTTAGACCAGAAAGCTGATAGAAAGCTGGCCTATAAAGACCAGGTTGGGAAAGCTTCTGCTGGGAAGAAGGACTGCACTGGTTTTTAGACTCCAGATCATCTGTGTTTTGACTTAGCAGAAAAGTTGTCTGCATTTTGTGCATGTCCAGAAACTTTGCCTGAGAGTAAGTTTAAGCATGGCAGACTGATTAATCTTTCAAAGGATATTTCAAAGCATCCAAATATTGAGATGGTGGTATGGCTGTTACTGGGGGCTTTTAGCCAGAATTATATTGCAAATGAAGAACCAGGAGTCCAGCAGGATGGCTCAAAATGTTGTGTGTTTGGCCGGAAAGAAAGCACCAGTAAAGCTGTGGACTGCAAAGATAGAACTAAGAGGATATCCATGGCTGAGAAGGAACCAGAGAATGGGAAAGATGAATTGAGGATATCACAGGTCTCCACCCTTTGCAGCTTCAGAATTATAGAGGTCAGGGACTTTGCCTTGAGGGGAAAGCTGCTAAGCCCTTTGTTCCAGAATGGTGGCGGCTGCACCTGGTTCCAGAATGGTGTTGCCATGGAGAATTTATTCCTTGGAATCAGGGTCAGAGTGCTCAGTGATCCATGTACTCAAACCCTACAACCAAGAGAGAACAAAGCCTCACTACTGCTTCACCTGGCAGTAGACCTTGGCATCATCCATGTGACAGAGGTTTTAGGTGCATTCAAAATGCAAGAGTTCTGAGGTTAAAAAGGCTTCCACCTCAATTTCAGAAGGTCTGGGAGGCCAGGCAGTGTGCCCCTAAGATGCCGGTGTGTAAAGCTGTGAGTAAAAAGCCTATTCAGTGGAAACCCCTGACGTTTGGAAAAGCCAAAAATGTAGATTGTATAAGGGAAACTGCAAAGAGGGAGCAAAGCGAGCCTAAGAGAGAAGCAATGAGAGCTACAACTACCAAGACTGCCATAGGGACAGAGCCACATAGAGCTTACAATTTGCCACAGGTTGCTTCAGATGTTTCACAAAGACTTGTAAGATTTAATGTTGGCTGTTCTGGATTTTGAACTTGTGTTGGTACAAGTGCTTGATATCCTGCTGTGCATACCTTTTGGAATGGTAATGTCTGTTTTGTGCCTTTGAATGTTGGATGTGTTTAACTTCATTTGTATAGGGGCTCACAGAGACTTGGAACTTGGACTTTCAGCATCGCTGAAACTGTTGGGACTTGTAACTCTTGAGATGAACTAAAATGCCTTTTGCATAAAAGGTTATTCATGAGTCTTTACGGGTCCAGGGGTGGACTGTTATGGTTTGTGTATAGGTGTTTTCCCAAAGCCTCATGCAGTCTTGGGGTGGATTCTGGACCTTATAATTGATTATTGTGGGTGTGGGTGCTGTACCTCTCCTGGGGCAAGTGATTTGCATTTCAGTGTAAAGTAGGAAAAGAAGTTAGCTGCTTGAGTTGCTGCTAGATCTCCCTGCTCTCTTGCTCTTAGATACTTCCATGGAAGGCTGTCCTTTACCATGTGCCACTCTGCCTTGGAGCCAGCTGAATATGGACTCAAACCCCCAGTAACTGTGAGCTAAATAAACCTTTCCTTCCCTAATTTTGAGTGTCAGGTATTTGTCCCAGCAATGAGAGCAGAGTAACTAAGACACTCCCTTAGTGATGAGGGCAGAGAGAGAAAAGACTAGTCAAGAAACAGAAAAGTCGGGTTCTATTGTAGAAAATAGTCCTAAAAGTTTGTTTTAATTACTTTCCTCATTGCTCTGACAAAATACCCAACATCCAAACTTAAAATAGAAAATATCTATTTTGGTTCACAGCTTGTATGGGTCTCAGTCCACAGCTGATAGGCTCCAAGGCCAGATAACATGGCAGAGGCATATCACAGGGGGGGAGAACTAGATCATGGCAAAGCAGGCAGGAGACAGTGAAGTAGCAAGCAGCAGCCTGCCTTCTCTCTGTCCCATTTTTATTTTATCCAAGATATTGGTTAGTGCACCTACATTCAGGTGTGGCTTCTATCACCCAGGCCCTTAGTCTGATATCAAGCCCTTAATCCGTGTTCACACATCCTAAATTCAACCACCTTTCACCTCATGAGGTTTTGAGGAAGTTCCTAGATGGGAGCCATAATAGAAGGCTTGTAACTTTCGAATTCAGATAATAGAAACACATACTAAATGTAAATGTTAAACCCGTAGGGTATCTCTCTCTCTCTCTCTCTCTCTCTCTCTCTCTCTATATATATATATATATATATATATATATATATGTATAGATATATAGATATATAGATATATATAATTATTTTTCATTTTTAAACTCAGAACTAGTGAGTTGATTAGATTGTCTCTATTTTGTAAGAATGGAGCTCCAGCCAGACACATTTGGAAATGCCTCTTAGAGAATAAGGAACTTGTAGGGTGACACTTGCAAGGGCAGTCAAGGATGGGGCACTTCTGTTATCAGAGTAAGATGTTTTTCCACCATCAGAATCAGACAAAACATTGGAGACTGGTTTCTAGGAAATAAAGGGAATTAAAAAGACTGATAATGGTATTGTCAGAACAATAGTGGAGGCTTCTGAAAATACTGTTGTAATGGTTGAGTTGGTCTAATTGTGGGAAAAGTCACATGGGTATCTCAGGGCAAAAAGAAAAAAAAATTCTCAAAGCTATTTTTTGAAATGCTTTCATGAATGAACAGAACAGCTAAATGATTGGTGCAGCTGTTGGATTGGTCAAGGGCTAAAAGAATACCAAATTGAAAATATATGAGGAAGCAACTTGATAAGTATCGTATTTCCAAGTGCAGAGCTGGCCACTGACACTGGGCATGGTGGTGAATAGCTATATTCCCAGAGCTGGAGAGGCTGAGACAGAAGGATAACTTTGAGTCTGAGCTGCATGCTGAGACACTATACAAATAAATGAAGAAATAAAAGGCTTTTTAAAAAATCTACATTGAAGTATTCCTTAAAATTGTTCTTTAGTGCACACATTCTTCTTGACATTAAAGGCAACTGAAGGCAACTAAATACAAAGTATAGTACTTAAAATATAAGAATGATAATCAAGAACACTATCTGATTATCAATTTGCAAAGGTGGGCCAAGAAAACGGATATCTTCAGGATACACTCAGCTCCTACTGTTAAAGTATGGCATAACAGAGGCACTTCTATTGGGCGATGAAGCCATACTTTCGGAAGAGATGCAGAACCTTTGGATTAGGTTTTATGTTTTTGCAGCTGCCTTTGATGGAGACAAATGCACGTTAGTCACTGAGCAAAATCCCATATTTGGTTAGCAAAGTTTTAAGGGGAAATGCTTTAATAAGCCACAATATCCTGGAATTTTACAGAACCAAGCAAGAAGCCCAGAACTCTTGAAACTTCTGGCTCAAATGGAGATGCTTCTCTGTTTGAAACAATCCTCCGAATTCTGAAGGATAATTCAGTGTATCAAATACTGATATTTATAATGACGAATATAATTTTGTCCATAGTTACAACTAGATGATAATCATTACTTGTGAAAATTAAGTTGATATCTGTTTTAAACTTCCATGAATTAAAACTAAGGATATATCATCCATGTTTAAGATACTTCAAAAGTACAGGTTTCTAATATGTGATTCACAACAGAGCCCTCAGATGAGGGTACTAATGTAGTACTCTCATTGTTACCAGGTTGTAAAATAAATGATGCGACCATGTTAGCTACCTGGCTTTTTGAAGAATAACACACAAACCTGGTGTGGTGGATCATGCCCATCATCTCGGCACTCTCAGAGACTGAGGCTTGAGGACTATACATGTGAGCCCAGCCTGAGCAATTCAGAAACTTAGTGAGATCCCGAAAAGAGCTGAGAATATTACCAAGTGCAAAAGACATGAAGAGAGGAGAGGGTGAAAGGAAAAGGGCGAAGGAGAGAGGAAGAAGAAGAAGAGGAAGAAGAAGAAGAAGAAGAAGAAGAAGAAGAAGAAGAAGAAGAAGAAGAAGAAGAAGAAGAAGAAGAAGAAGAAGAAGAAGAAGAAGAAGAAGAAGAAGAAGAAGAAGAAGAAGAAGAGGAAGAAGAAGAAGAAGAAGAAGAAGAAGAAGAAGAAGAAGAAGAAGAAGAAGAAGAAGAAGAAG
>PVJA010031673.1:0-24715 GCA_004027025.1 Myocastor coypus
AAGACAAGGTGACTTTACAACTAGAGACAGACACTTCTCTGCCATGGGCCAGATCTCAAGACAAGAGTAAACATACTTCCTTAAGGATGGGTATCAGGGATTGATATGCCAAATGAGTATCAATCACCTTGAAAGAGCCTGGAAAGAGTCAGGAGCCCAAGCCCAATAAGTGGTATTCTTTCCCGATTGCTACATGACTTGCCTTCCCACTGGATTAAAATTTTAATCAATTTTACCTGAGCAATGGTGCTTGTTATCTCATTGGTTGAACACAGTTTGTCTCGCCTCATACCCACCTAAGCCAGTTCCTATGTCTTCTTCACAACCTTAGATCTGCCTCACCATGTGGTCTTCCTCTGTAAAAGTCCCTAGAAGGCCTAGCTTCCAAGGGACAACTTGCTCAGGACCCCCTTCCTGTCCCTCCCTCAGACAGGCGCTTTCTTTCCCCCAATAAATCTATTCTGCTCATAACAAGAAAGAAAGAAAGAAAGAAAGAAAGAAAGAGAAAGAAAGAAAACTGTAATGGAGGGGCTGGGGAGATACCTCAGTGCAAGGGCCTGAGTTCAATCCCCAGTTCCACCGAAAAAAGAAAAAGTAACTATAGTACAGTGGTGCACACATATAATCTTAGCACTTGGGAGCCTAAGCAAGAGGACTGCCATGAATTTTACGCCAACCTGGAACACACAGTAAATTCAACGCTACCCTAGACTACATAGCAAGACCCTGTCTCAAACAAACAAACAAACATTATAATACCAGAATCCCCCTACAGGTGAATAGACAGGTAGGGCACAGAGCCATCTGTACCAGTCCCTCATACCAGTTCCTGTCAGACCAGGAAAGGAAGCTCTAAGAGGCGCCCAGGCTGCCTGGACACCTAGCAGGCTGGGCTCAGTGCTGGGCCCCTCAGTCCTTGCTGTTCTCATTCTCCTCCCAGGGCCCACTCACTTCCTGCTGGCTCCTAGGGGCTCCACTGTGCCCTTCCCCTGGCACCATGAAGCCACTACAAGGCTGAGATGACAGAGCACCTGCTCCTTGCCTCTGGATTTCTTTCTTTCTTTTTTTTTTTTTTTTTTGAGACAGGGTCTCATTATGCAGTTCAGGTTGGCCTTGAGCTCACTTTTGTAGCCCAGGCTGGTCTTGAACTCGCACTGATCCTCCTGCCTCAGCCTCCCGAGTGCTGGGATTACAGGCGTGCACTACCACGCCCGGCTACCTCTGGATTTCTGAAGTCCCTAAAATGGACACTTTCCTTTGTCTTCCAGCTCCCCCTCAAAAAAAAAAAAAACCTCAAGATCACTCCAGTACACTGGCATCATCCAGGGAGGAAGGAGGAAGAAAGATGTCTACCTGTCCTGCCTTGAGGGTACTTCTTAAATGCTTCTCCAGGTCTTCCCTCCTTAGCTGCTTTCCTTCATGTCTTCAAACTTCAGCCTGCTGCCCCCTGCCCAGGTCCTGTCCTGTCCTTACATTCTTGAGGTTCGGTTCAGGTCCATTCCCTGTCGCCTCCATTCTAGATCCTCCACCATCACTGTACTGATTTGCCTTCAATGCTCCCTTGAAACACAGCAAGCTGAAGACCTGCTGTGTGACTGGGCATGGTGGCTGTAACTCCAGCTCTTCTGGAGGCTGAGGCTGAAGGATTATGAATTCAAATCCATCCTAGGCAACTTACCAAGGCCCTGCTCTAAATAGAATAATAAAGGTGCTGGGAATGTAGCCCAGTGGTTTTAACAATTTCCAGCACTGAAAAAGAAGAGAAGAGAGAGAAACAAAGGACTTGCTGTTGAGTGGAGAGACGGGCAAGCAAGTCAACCAGGCCAGGCCCATGGAGCTTCTTGACCTCGGTCTGTGGCACCCTGGCCTGCAGCCTGAAGCACACTTGTGTAGTTCAGAAGGCAGTGAAGCTGCGAGGGCCACCTGGACAGCTAATCTCTCCTAGAAGACAGTTGCTGTTCCTGCCACCATCATTTTACAAACAGAGAAAGAAAGAAGAGCAAGCAAAGAAAGAGGGGGGGAAGGATAAAGAGAGAAAAGGAAAAAAAAGGAAGCGAGAGGGGGAGTGGAAAAGAGAAAGAAAGAAAGGAGAGGAAAATGCCAGGCATGGTGGCTCATGCCTGTAATCCCAGCACTTGGGAGGCTGAGGCAGGAGGAGTGGTGCGAGTTCGAGACCATCCTGGGCTACAAAAGTGAGCTCAAGGCCAGCCTGAACTGCATAGTGAGACCCTGTCTCAAAAAGACAAAAAAATGAAAGGAGAGGAAATATCAGACCCCATAGGAGACCCCTGGAATTTGCCTTAAGATTTTGAATAATTCTGGTAGTCAAAGAAAAGAAAAGTACACTAGCCAAGTATGGTCATGCACACCTACAGTCCCAGCTACTTGGGAGGCAGAGGCAGGCAGAACTCTTGATCACAGGATTTCAAGATCAGCCTGGGCATCAGAGAATGAATGAATGAATGAATGAATGAATGAATACAGAAATAAATATCCACCATTTTTAAGATATATTAAAACAGCTGTGTCGTTAGGGCAACCCTGTGCTTACCATACACAAGGACAGGTTGTATCCTCAATACCTGAGAAGGAGGGAGGAAAAAAGAATGCCACATGATGGCAGCAAAACTTAATTCCACTGTTCTAAAAAAAAAAAAAAAATCGACAAATACTGTAAAAAGCAGGGCTGGCCAGATAGCTCAGTGGATCAAAGCACCTGCTTAGACAGATGCAGGGACCAGAGTTCAATTCCCAGTATGCTGTGCCAGCTCTGCCCCTGGGGGCACAGTGAAATGGAGATTGAGACTGGGTGTGCTAGCCTATACCTGTAATCCCAGTGCTTAAATACATTTCTTTAAAATAAATAAATAAATAAATAAATAAATAAATAAATAAATAAATAGCAGCTGAATGTGGTAGCACACACACCTATAATTCTAGTACTCCAGAATCTGAGGAAAGAGGATCAACATGAGTTTGAGGCCAGGTTGGGCTACACAGTGAGTTCAAGGCCAGCCTGAACTATTTTATTTTGGAACTCTGTGAGGATGAGGGGGAGCCAGGCGTGGTGGCACACGCCTGTAATCCCATCACTTGGGAGGCTGAGGGAGGAGGATCAATGTGAGTTCAAGATCAGCCTGGGCTACAAAAGTGTGTTCAAGGCCAGCCTGAACTGCATAGCAAGAACCTATCTCAAAAAAACCAAAAAAAAAAAAAAAAAAAAAAAAAAATGTGTCTTTCAACTCATTTCCTAGAATACCAGGACTAGAAATTTATACTCAAGGAAAAACATCAAGTAAAAAAAAACAAAAAGATTCAGTTACAAATTCATGGTTAGGGCAGGCAAGATAGCTCAGCAGACTAAGCACCTGAGGGGCCTGGGTTCCATCCCTGGTCTTGCATGCCACGCTGGCCCCACCCCCGGGCGCGCTGAGCCGGTGACCAAGTCTGGGGAGACTGAAAACAGGAGGATCACTATGAGTCCGAGCTGTGCAGTGAGACCCTATACCAAATATATAAGTTAAAAAAAATGGCTATATGATTGCATTTGTAATTAATAAATTAAATTGGAGGGCCACCTGCAGTGCCAGCACCAGCAGGCCCATTTGGGCTGAGAAGGACACCTCTCCCCATTGGCTACTGTGCAGCCACTGAGGACAGGGGCAGTGGCCAAACCGGCTCTGCCCTAGACTGGCCTGGTGGGGGAGCAGCTGCTGGAAATGTTCATGACTTAGTAACTCTGCAGTAATATGAGAAACTTCTAAAGATGCAGTTAAATGGACAAAATAGGATACAAATCATACCATGATGCATGCCTTATATCATGGCTTAAAGCAATGTAAATTATCTATACCCCTGAAACAGAGTGGACAGGAGCAAAGGACAAGGTTTTTCATTTTTGGATTTTTTTTTTTCTTTTTGAGGTGGGGTCTCCCTAAGTTCCCCATACTGGCCCTGAATTTATAGGCTCTGGTGATCTCTTGCCTCAGCACCTCCCCACCCTCAGCCGCCACTGTGCTGGGCCTGCATTTTTGGATTCGATTACTGGATTCATTGGATTCACTGCTACAATATAGCTTATACAAGGTATTTTCTTAAAAATACACTTTCTCCTACTAATTGGAAGTGTTGGTCAGAAGCCCCAAGTCCCTCAGTTGCCTGAACCCAAAAGCCTAGACTCAGTTAGTTGGGGCCTAAAGATGCCCACACTAACATCTGTAGCTCTGGCTGGCCTTATGCGCTACTGAGCTCTACCCAAGAATGACACTGTGTTGGGTATGGGAGCCAGACAGGACTGTGATTATCCAGTCTTGGGAGGGGGCAAAAGACGATGACATAGTGACAGCCCTGCAGGGTCAGGGCAGGAACAGAAGGAAGTTGCAGGCTCCTGAACAGAAGAGGGCATCAAAGCTAATCCCTAAAGAATATCCTGAGGTACCCAGATAGAGAAGAGGGAAGAAGTTCCAGGCACAGGGAACTAGAAACAGTCCCAACTGGGGAGAGGAGATGGTGTATGCGTTGCCCAAGGTCACTCAAGTGGCCCTGAGTGAATGAGGATGAGGCAGGAAACGGAGTTGTCCCCAGAGTATCCCAAACTGTGCACTCATCCATCCATTCAGCAAGTATTACTGGGTGCCAGCACTATGCCAAGGTCCGTGCTAGGAGTCACACAGAGTCAGTTAATTTCATCCTTGCAGTTACCTGGGAGGAGGAGAAATGATGCTGTTAGTTAACACTGAAGGCTCAGAAAAGTGAAGTAGAGGAACCAGGCCAGAGCCCAGTGTGACTCAAAATCCAGCCCTGGGATTGCCTTCCCAAGAATCAGGCACTGTTCTGTGAGGGATCCAGGAATCCAAGCGGGGCCAGCACCGGGCCAGATGAGGACTGTGTCTGAGGCATCTATGCTAAGGACTGGGGCTTTAGGGGGGCTGCATGGAGTGGGGAGGAGGAGTTGGGCCTGGCTCTACCTGGGGTGGGAGGGCCAGAAGTTCTCTTCACCCCACTTTAGCTCAGTATACCTGCCTCTAAAATGGCCAGACCTGGCAGTAGCTGCTCCCAACTCATCTTTTCCCCCCAAAAGTCTTGCCCACCAAGACTGGGTGGAGAGTGCTGCTGCCTCCTCTAGACAGAGCTCCTGAGCGCCAGCGAGGCCTTTCTGAGGCCTTTTTGAGCTGTTCTCCAGCCAGGGCTGTGACTCATCCCTGCTGTGCCTCCTCCCCCTTCCCCTGCTCTCCCACTGCCTCTCCCGACCTTTTCCCCACCCTGGGCTCCAGGGCAGCAGGCCCCTGCTCTGTGGCAGTCGCGAAGGCAGTAATGAACACCCTGCTCTGTTCTGCCATGGCAGAGGCTGACCTCCTACTCTAGGCCTCCGCCTCCCTGTTCCTGCCTTGAGGCATGTGGGGGAGGCAGATGGAGTTGGGAGCATTTAGAAAGAGGCAGCGAGTAGACAGGCCTAGAAGAAAAGCCAAGGGGTGAGGTCTGGTGAGATCAGACGGAGGGCAGGGTTGCCACTGGACATTGAGACAGATGAAAACAAACAAAAGAAAGACAAAGAAGATAAAGCTTCCCAGGACTTCAGAGGCCTCCTCTGGTGCAGGCCTGTGAAGATCCAGAAAGCTCCAGACTTCCCTTCCTTCAGCACCCTTCAGGGCATCATGTCCGGACAGCCAGGGGCCCTCACCCGCCACATCAGTACAACTGTATTATCTTTCCATCTGCCTCCCCAGTGGGCCTGAGTCTCCTGGGACCAGGTCTAATCTGTCTCCAGATCCCCAGCACCAGCAGGGATCTGCGCTCTGGCCAGCTCTGGGCTCATCCTTTCCTCTTCTGCCCTCACCAGCTTAGACTCTGAATTCTACCCTTCCAGCCGATTGGCCCCCTGTAGCCAGGAGAGCTTTCTGAAACCCAGAGCTGAGCTGATGATAGCACTTCCCAGCTTGAGATCAATCCCTTCCTTCCTTCCTCTTCTCTCTTGCTGTCTCTCTGTGCCTCTCTGTCTGTCTGTCTGTCTCTCTCTCTCTCTCTCCTCACCCCTCCTGCCCTCCTTCACCCCCTCTTTTTCTTCCTACCCTCAGCGCCTGCATCCAGGCCTCCCCACCGCTCTTCCTCACCCTCATGCTTCACCCTGCCCTGGCAACTTTCCTCACTGAGAGACCCCAAGGTGTTCTGAGCTTGCTTCCTTACTCCTGTTGACCCCAGACCCCACTCAAACCCCACTCAAACTCTACCTCATGACCACAGAGGCATCACAGGCCTCTGTCCCAGCACTGCTCTCAAAAGCTGTCTCTGTCCCCGTCTGTCTTCCCAGTGGGCCTGAGTCTCCTGGGACCAGTTCTAATCTGTCTCCGGAACCCCAGCACCAGCGGTGTCTGGAAGGGGAGACAGGAGGCACAAGAAGAGGTTTACAGAATGAATAAATGCAGGAGGAGGAAACATGGAGTAGAGACATTAGGGACAGAGGTAGTAACCATCAAGGAGTGAGAGAACAGAGACAGAGATAGAAAAATAAGCCCAAAAGACAGACTTTGACACACATAACCCCAGAGGCAAGGCCAGGAGGCTTCAGAGGCAGGAAAGGGAAAGCACAGCAGAGCCAGAGCTAAGCCAGGGCAGGAGCTGCCAGGAGACGGCTGAGGAGACATAATTGGATCAGAGACAACTCTGCTTCTGCAGTGAGGGGGTGTGACTCACATACACAGAGTAATGCCAGACACAGAAACACACACAGTCTCACACTCAGAGGCACAGACACAACTACAGGCACATGTACACACATTCCACACAGTTGACTGGGCCTTGGCAGGAGCTCGCCGCAGGGCAGGGAGTCCCAGGCACCTGTCCATGGAGAGTTCATGGTCTCCCACCTGAAGGCCATATCTCACACACACAGTGACACATAATGCAGCACCACACACAAAAGCCTAGATACAGAATCCTCAACCCCCTGTCGCATCAGCCTGTCCTCCCAGCATACCACCAACAGCTGCTATCTTAGTCATTTGCTTCTGTTTTGCTTGGCTCCCCCTCAGGATGTAAACCCCATGACAACAGGGTCTGATCTGTGTGGTCGGATGCTAAATTTCAGGATATAACACAATGCCTATCCTAAAATATGCATTCAGTAAATGTGTGGTATCAACAGGTGAATGCATGCACGCAGGATGAACACTGAAGACACGTAAGGGATGTCAGCCCCACTGGCTATTAGGCCTCTGCCTCAAGACTCACTGCCTCCCTGGCCAGGACCCAGGTGACCTGGAAGATGGTGCAGGGGATCTCAGAGAACCAGAGACAGATAGCTATTATGGCAGGAGACCCAAAGGATGAGATGAACTGGACTGTCACCACAAGGGAGACCTCACAGGGGAGACCGCCTACTTCCTACATGTGCAGATATTGTGCACCTGTCCTGTGATGTAAGGATTCTAGAGACATCAGAGGTGGCATGTGCCTGCCTTTCTGTCCAGGAAGTCCAGGCTGAAGCAGGAAAGCAAGGATATGCTAAAGCCCAAGGAACAGGCTCACCTGCCACGATGAGCAGGCAGGATGCTTGGGACACCTGCCCCGCACTCTTTAATGCCAAATGCATGGACCCATATTTTGGAGACGCCAGGGACCCCAGAGTATCAAGACAAGCCCAAGCATGCCAAACAGGAAAAGGAAACAACAAAAAGCGGGGGGGCACAGCCATTCCCAGACTTAGTCAGAGCTGACCCTCCCCTGTCTCCTCACACACAGCACTCAGGTCGTGGGCAAAGGCAACGGGTGGAAACTGGAATAGCTTTCTGTCCGCATCTATGCTCATGGCAACCTGGCACCCAGGCCTGCGGCCACTGGGCCATTGTTCCTGAGGACGGGAACAACCTGGAGCAGCCTCTCCCAGGCCCCAGGGCCCCACCAAGTGCCAGGCGTCTGGAGTGAGCGGCATCCACAGCTCTGGCTCCAGGTAACCCACTCAGGCGTAGAGACACCGAGGAAGAAAGAAGACCCAGCTGTCTCCAGGACTTGCGCCTTTCTCTCATCTCCTGAAACTTTAAAGACTCTCAGCTGGAAACTGAGCTGGTGCTCGTTAAAGTTTAAAAGCCTAAGCTTGGGGACCTAGGTGTGGAAGGCAGAGCGCCAGCCTGGAGACAGGAAGGTTTCTCTAATCCCAGCAAGGACAGACTGAGGGACCCCCCAACCCCACCCCCACTAGGCTTGCTGTCTTATCTGTGGTGGCAGGGGCAGAAGTTACCTGTTTTTAGGGCTTGGGGCTAGATGCGGTCAGGTCTTACATCCCGGAGGGCTCCACCCTTCACAATTGGCACACTACAGTTATCCTGTAATTACCATATCCTCTCCCTTACCTCTCCTAGTGCTCTCTAGATGCCTAGAGCTCCAGTTCCAGTCCCTACAGCCCCTGCTTTAGAGGATGCTTGGTGCTTCTGTCCAGACAAGCACAGCAATAGCACACTCTCCTCTCCTTCCATTCCTTCATCTGATCCCCACCACCACCACCACCACACCAGGACCTCTAAGCTCCAAGGTCAGCTCCATGGTCTAACTCTCTAATCCTCTCCAGTGTCCACACTCCCTGCAGTTCTCCAAACGCACCTTCCTGTTCCTCACCTCTGGGCCTTGTTACAGTGTCCCGCTGCAGGAAATGTAACACTTCCGATATTATCATACTTGTGCTTCTCATTCTCCACCCAATTCCATTGGGATCACCTAAGCTCTCCTCCCTGTGAAGCCTTCCAAGACCCCAGGCCTGGTTTCCACAGCTCGTCCGACAGGGATCTGTTGCACACACAAAGAGAACCCTCTGAGGCCAAAATCTGATTCCCAGCTGTCCCCTCACCTCCAGCAGAGGGGATGGAGGGGAGGAAGGAAGGGAGCGGGGAAGAACCAAGGAAGGAAGAGTACAAAGACAGGCAGACAGCACTTTTGACAGAAGAGAAGGATTCTGAAGGGGCAACTTGCTCAGAGTCTCAAAGTCAGAATCTGGATCCTGTACTCTTTCACCTATTCCAGGGCCAGGGAGATAGCTTATTGGAATAAGTGCTTGCCTGGTAAGCACAAGGTCCTGAGTTCAATTCCTGGTACCACAAAAAAGAAAATAAAAGCTCGGAGTAGTGGCGCACGCCTGTAATCCCAGCACTCAGGAGGCTGAGGAAGGAGGATCAGTGCGAGTTCCAGACCAGCCTGGGCTACAAAAGTGAGCTCAAGGCCAGCCTGAACTGCATAGCGAGACCCTGTCTCAAAAAGACAAAATCAATCAATCAATAAATAAATAATAAAATAAAATAAAAATCAGTAACTCTTTCACCTATTCCTCAATTTAGTGAGCCATGTGCACCAGAAAGGCTTCCCTAACACTGCACTTGCTGTGCGACATTTCCCCTCTGAGCTCTCCACTATAAAGCCCAACTCTGGGAGCCTCCTTCCTAAGGACAACAGTCTAGAACTACTTCTTTGAGCTTCCCCTGAGCCAATTCAGATGTAAGGCCAGCCAGGGTGGGGGGTCTTTAAGGCCAACCCTGGACTTGGGAGTTCCTACCTAGGGTGCTTTATTGGTCTAGACCACCAAGACCTTCACTATCCACCATTACTCTATGTCCAGTAGTGCAGCCTCCCAGCCTGGCCAAGGTTAAGATGTCCCCTATAGATGGGGAAACTGAACTCCAGTAGGGGCAGAGGATAAGCCTGTACTTGACCTCACCTACTCCTAAGGCCTAAAAGCAGTTTACTCCCACCCTAGCCACCACAGATAAAAAAACAGATCTAGAAAGGGTAATGTGACCCCTAAGGTCACTCAGTGAGGACTGGGCTGTTGTCCAGCTGGGTTCCCTCCAGGGTGCCCTCCCACAATGACACAGCACAGGGAGACCCAAGGACAGAGGGCAAAAATAAGTTGTGAGCCCCAGGATTCTGGACATCAAAAGGCCCACCCATTAGATTCCACATCTACCCAATGGGGTAATAAGCCTACTCTACAGGACAGTGGCGAACACTTGATGAGAAGGTCTGGCCGGGGCCTCTCCTTCCCTGGAACACTTTTGAGATCCATAGATACTTGAGTGACAAATGAGGTGCTGCAGCAAGGTATAGAGGGATGGAGCCTGTGTGGACCATGAGACAGGGCTGGGAGAGGGCACCAGAGCTTCCTCCTAGGGAGGAGATGCAGGACAGGTGTTAGAGCAGACAGGTCCCCCCAGCCCAGCTTGCTCTAGGTTCTCAGCCACACTCTCCCAAGAGATGTTTGCTACCTGCCCTAACCCCAGTACCTTCAAGGTTCCTGCTCACCCTGCCTCCCCCTGTTCCAGGCCTAGACTCCCACCCACTAGGCCCAGCCCCTGCCTCTGTGAACATGGCACTGAGGTCAGAGGTCTTTGGGGTCAAGAGGACTCAGATGGACAAGCAGCCCAGAGATGAACAGGGACATGCCTATGGTCACACACAGCAAGAGGACATCACATTCAGGACTGGGCCTAAGTTGGCCCTGCTCGAATGACTGAGATAACTTCCTTATTTTCCATTTTTCACACCACTAAGGGTGCTGTGGAAAAGCAGGCCTCAGCTCTGAGATCCCGACTCAGGTTCTAAGCTGTCCACTGCCTATACTCAGGATCCATGTTTAATGTCTGCCCCTGGCCCAGGGACTGGACACTCAAGGAGGCCAGTGCTGTCCTTCTGTCCAGAACTCAGAGCACAGTGTAGTCTAGGGTGAGGCCAGGCTGGAGGCCAGGGAGGGAGGGAAAGGGGAGAGGTGGCCCCAATAGGCCCTTTCCTTTATCCTAGCTCCTGAAGCTAGGCTCAGAGCCATGGCAGCTTTCAGAGATCTCTGGATACAGGAGTAGGGGGAAGAAAAGAAATCAATCAGGCAAACACATAAAGACATCACATCCCTATCGTAAGCACAGGGCATGTCCAGGGGCAGCAGAAGTAGGGGACAGGGGGAGGACAGACACTCAACCAATACCTATGGCTGCGTCCTAGCCTCTTGGAATGACCCAATCATCCCTGGGACTTTGGTTTCCACCTGTTATGACCTTGGCAAGCCACTCCCCTTTGTGGGCTTCAGCTTTGTCATCCATCAAACAAAAAGGGGATGATGAGAACATCATGTCCTTCACTCCTTCAAAGAGTTATTGATGGGATTAAAGGCCACCGTGTTGCCTGAGGACGCAAGCCTATGCAGACATGGGCAAGGGATCCAGCGTAAAGCTGGTCTGGGTGTACTTCTGCTGCACTTGCTGTGTGACCTTTGGCAAGTGACATTGCCTCTCTCAGCCTCAGTTTCTTTTCTGTAATGTGGAGACAAGCCTACTACTGCCCAGGAATGGCCTGAGGGTAAATTGGACTATGAAAGAAATGCTTGGTCAAAGCAGGGGCTCTTATCAGAAGTAGCATGAGCTGCACAGCTCCTGAGAGTCATGGAATCTTGGGAACAGGAAGCTCAGAGTTCCAACTTCTGTGCCAAGAGAATCAGGGATGGGGGCTGACTCCTGAAGATGCCCATAACCAAGGTGCTAGTCTCCTGCCTGGGCCCAGCTTCTGCTTACCTCCTCCACTGTGGGGAGCAGAGCTGGGGCGCAGCAGGGGAAGCAAAAACAGAGAATAAGTATGTGTCTCAAGCCTTCCTTTGCTGGGATTTGATCGTGTGACCCTGGGCTGGTTCCTGGCCCTCTCTGGCTTCAGTATCTTCCTCACCTGCAGGGCAGTGTTGACAAAAAAGAATATGAAATAGGACTGGCAGAGTCCTCTGGCTGCTCTAGCCTTTGTGCAGTCTCAGAAGGAAGTAGGGCCCAGGTCCTGGAGGTGGGCCCATTAACCCTAGTTTTTCCAAATCCTTTTTACCTCCAAGGAAGGCCACCTGACAAGTCTGATCTGGGCACAAGGGGTCTGTTGTGGCAGCCTGGCCCTCATACCTGCCTCCTCTAGTTCTGGGCTCAGTTAGGTTTATTCATTAACCAAGCCAGATGGAAGAGGCCTGGTAAGCTCTATTGACAAAGGGTGGGAGAACCTTCTCTTCTTCCCTCTCCTCTTCTCTCCCCTGGAGAGCCAGCCAATGGAGAGACCCCCTCCCACCCACACACACACCTCTGCATACTGCCAGCCTTAAGATTTGTCAGGCCATCTTGCTCACTTTTCATTCACTTTGTTCCTTAGTCTCTTTCTCCTTCCTTTAACCAACATCTCAGCCCTCTGCATTCAGGTAGCACCAAGCTAAAACCTACCAGCCACAAGCCTGCTCCTCAGGCTTACACTCAGGTCTGGCCCTGGAAAAACTCCAGCCTAGAGTCCTCAGGACTGCGCAGAGCCCCAGAGGTACAGGCACACACATAGAAACCCAGAAACAGTTAGATGGACAAGGTGGATACAGAGTTAGAGAGAAAGGGAGAGACAGAAAAGGTAGGAAGAGCAATCCAGTCATAGTGGAGTGCAAATTATTGAAATGAGGCAGAAAGGGTCACAGGAAAAGGTGAGACAGTACAGGTCCTAGCATGAGGTCAGAATGTGTCAAGGAGGAGAAGGGGCTTCCTAAAAAGAGTCTAAGGTCCTGGCACTGGCAACAGGAATGCCATTCCCATCTACCCAGGAGGACAGCAGAACAGGGGTGGAGACCAGGGAAAGGAGAGCAAGGGCACAGCATACCACGAGGAGCTCTCTGTCACCTGTGAAATACGGCACTCATGGTAATACCAAATATGCCAAGGTCAGCTACTGAATAAGCCCCTAGGCCAGAGTCTTTGCTGGTCTCTTGCCCCCTATACCATCAAACTGCCAGAACAGAAAGAGGAAAATCACGGGAGTGTAAGGAGTGGAGGTGGCGGCTGTGGGCAGTTGGTACCCTACACGGCTCTCTCAGTTGGCTCAGTTGACTCCTCTCTCATGTGGTACCCCTGTGCCCACCCTATCCCTAGCAGCCCCTTGAAAACCTTGCCCTCAGGACCTGCCAAGTACATCCTGAACCCCTATCAGGGACTCAAGGAGCAGTAGTGGGGGGCGGGGGGATAGAAGGATAGGGGATCTGGCAGGACGGAATCAGATCCTTGGTACCCAAGGGTGCAGAGAATGAAGCAGATTGAACTCAAGGCAACTGAACCAGGAATTTCAGAGAAAGAGAGCCAATCTCTTGTCTGAGGTAATTCAAGTGAGGGGCTCCAGTGGAGGCGTCCTAGGTTGAGGTTCCCTGGGGAGACCACTCTGGCATAGGGGCTTGGCAGCAGCCCTCTTCTACAGTGCACAGGGGCATGCCCCATGCCCAGGCTCCAGCTGAGTGAGGCAGTGAGTCCTGTCCCTTTCCCAGGACTCAGCTGGCCCATCTGTGCAATGGCCCAGAAGACTGTCCTTCCCCCCAGTTCCGTACAGGAGACTTTAGGAGCCAGGTGCACCCCCAGATGCCCGTGGCTGGGAAGCAGGAACGATGGGTGCAGTAGAGGCTGCAGTTGCCCTAGAGCAACCCTACCTTGATCTTGTGCAGGGTCCGGTCCATTTCCACCGCCTGCACCCACACAGACACACCAGCCTTGCTGTAGGTCAGGTTCCAGCCCACCTCGGCCTCACACTCTGACCGGAAGCTGCGGAAGTCCTGGTCGTCAGGCACCTGGACACTTTCGCGGCCCAGGGCCGGCCGAGGCCCTTGAGGCTCTGTTGAAGCTGCTGGCTTCTCCATGGGAAGTGTAGGCAGGCCAAGCACCCTGGTCCTGTTCCGACTCTCCTGGGTCCCCCGCGGAGGTACCGACTACGTCGACGCGGCTGCAGATGCTGACGCCACCTTCCTGGGACCTGCAAGACCGGTTTGGGGACCGAAGTCAGTGCGCTGGGGGCACGGGTGGGGCTTCCCGGGGTCCTGGGTTGGAGGTGAGAAAGCTGGAGGTGGCCGGGGTACCCCTCCCCGGCGAGGGCGAACCGGCACAGGAAAGTCACGGGACCATCCCCGAGGCGCGACTTCGGCCGTCCCGGAGCCGGTGTGGGGTCTGCGGATCCGATGCTGGGGGCCCACGGGAGCCCTTCTTCGGGACCTGGAGGACCCGCGGTGCCAGAGCTCCGGAGGGGGCTCCGCGCGGCGATGGCCGGACCGGCTCAACTAACTCCGCAGAGGCGCGGGCGCAGGAGGAGCGCGGGGGCGGCCGCGCCAGGTCGCTCACCTGTGTCCGCCGCTCCGCCGGGGCCGCTGGGGCAAGGGTGCGAGCGAGTCCTCCGCCGCCGCAGCAGCCGCTGCGCCGGCGACCGGGGGCCGCGCGGGGCTCGGGGGAGGAGCGGTGGGTCCCGCCGCCCAGCCCCGCCCCGCCCCGCGCCCCCCGCCCCCGCCCCCGTCCCGCACGCCCCTTCCCCCTCCTCCCTCAGGGCTCTGCCCGGGGCTCAGAGCTCCCGCTCAGGGCTCGGTATTTTCCAAGCTGCGGAGGTAAAGCTGACAGGGCTTCGAGCCCCGCCCCGCCCCGCCGGGTCCTAGCGCCCGCCCGGGAGGGGGACCAGGATTGGGGAGAGGGCAGGCCTCAGGCAGGGGGACCGGCGAATCGCAAGAGAAGAGTTTGGCCATGATAAAGTGGGCTCTCTCGGAGAAAGTGCGCAAAGGTGCTAGAGGGGGATTCTGGAAGTTAGTCGTAAGCCTCTTTTCTGCTCCCTCCCACCCCCACAGGAGCACACCTCTGCTACAACCTATTTACACACAAGCACATGGTCCCCAGAACACCCCAAAGATCCAAAAGTGGACACACACACACACCCATGGACAATCAATAGACCTGTGCGCACATATGACAGCTCCAAAGCAAATCACTTGGGCCCACTGCTTGCAATTCCAATGACCTGCTGCCTCACCAAACCGAACACACACAACCCTGTGGAGTGTGCAGATCCAGCTGGAAGTTGGCCCAACCAACTTCAAGGTTCAAGGTTCACAAGATGGCCAGACCTGAGCAGTCACTTCTCATCTCATTGCCCCTGGGAGCTTTACCAGGACTCTTCCTGACTCTTAGATCATTGTGTATAGCGCTGCCCCCACTCCTAGCACACACAAATCTCTCAGGGACTAGATTAGCTCCACAAGTGCCTCCAGCTCCTTTGGTCTCTGTTCAGGCAGAGCTGGTGAGAGAGTGAGAGAGAGATCCATTGCCTCTGGTAAGGTTTGTCAGCTAGCATTCCGGCCAGCCCTCAAAGGCTGGGAGGTGGCCACTTGGCCTCTGGGTCCTAGTGCCAACTCTGCCTCCATCTACTCTGTGTGAAATAAGGCCAGGAGAACAACTTACAACTTCTCTGAGGCCTTGCAAGGAGGAATATGGCAGCTCAGCCCTGCGACAGACTGGCCCTGAGCCACAGAAGTCAGGGAGATCTGTGGTGAGGTCCTCTAGATGGGCAGCTAACAGGACCCCATAAGTCCCTGGGATTGGCTCAAGGTCAGCATGATATGGCTAGGGCCCAGGCCTCAGCATCCTCTCTCCAGAACTCCTTGCTCTGTCCGAGGCTCACCCCCACCTTCTCTCTGGACTTTGGTTCCCAACTACAGAAGGAGGGAATTGGTAAGCACTTAGCAGTTTCTGCCATTCAGAGCTCTTCTTACAGGTGCTGACAGAAAACTGAGGAGTCAGCATGGTGGGTTCACAAATAGAGGTGTTTCTTCCTGATGTGCTCAGAGTTCTGAGATGTTTGTAAATCAGGCCAAATGTTTAAAATGAACTACAAAGCAGAGAGTCTTGACAGCAAGGGACCCTAAAGGGCATTCTGCATAGTGAATCCTATAAAAGGAATTATAGGTGAGGTCTATGGGATGGCCTTGGATCTCCCTGCATCCCATCTGCAGTGTGGGAAGTGGAGTGGATCATCACCCCCTTCTACACTCACACTCTGTAGAGGTGTCTGAGAATGAGTAGGTGGCAGGGGGGCTGGCACTCAGCTTGGAGGCCCAGGCTCTCTGATCTACCTCCTCTGTACCTGGCTCAACTCTGTACGAGTCATTGCTTTCCCCAGGGCTCAGTGATTCTATTCTGGCACTGTCAATTCTAGGCTAGTGCGAGCCTCAAAGGAAACCCCAGCAGAGCCAATAGCTGCTTTGTGAACCATAGACTCTGGGATCAGCCACATGGAAAAGAAATGGCAGCATTGGCCTGGTGATTCCTGCCTTTAGGGCCCCTATAACACACATCCCAGTGAACACGGGGCATCAAAGTACTAAATCTCTCTACCCACTATTCAGTCCAGGGAAAAAAATAAGGCAAGGGGTAGCAGAGAACACTGACAGAATGAGAGTCCCATCCCCACCCAGAGAACTAGCAATTAGGAGCAAACCTGAGGAAGTATAGATGGCAGGAACCAAACCATCACACACATCCAAACACAAATTAGTCAGTCTTCTGGGTCTTTGGTCAGTACAGGTGGGTGTCCTGCCACCCCTGTGCTCAGACAGCCATGCTGGAGTTATCCCTGCATCCTGGGTTCAGGTAAGTTAGCAGGCCAGGGCTGGGCAGAAAGGCATCACTCCATCCTACGCACTCATTGGTCCTTACAAGCCCCCTTACCCCCAGGAATTTAGGCATCACTGGCTCCACTATTTTTAACAGCCTCTTGAGCATGACAAGTAGACCCGCAATCCCATCTCACAGTACCCCTGAGCAGTAGAGATAAGGGCCTGCTACAGAAGGGTAGACAGAGACCCAGAAGAGGCAGGAGTGGGCCCAGGGGTAGCCTCTGGATAGGAATCCTAGGACTAAGCCACCTCAGCTTCCCATTGCCTGGCAATAGACCTGTGTTCAAATCCTGGAGCTACCAATTCTCAACTGTGTAACCAGAAGCAGGTGACATGCTCTCTGTTTTATCGGACATTGTAATACCTGTTGAGAATTACTACAATAAAGAGTTGTATAGGTGTCAGTTTCATTCCTAGATAAGTAACCCAAAATATAACTGGAGGATGGGTTGGGGTGGGGAAGAATGTATTATCAAAAATGTGTTGCTCCAGCGAAAGCACTAACGTGATAGTGATATTTTGATATGGTTGATAGGATTCTCAAGAAAGCTTAAATGGTAGAAAAGATTGGCAAAGCCTGGCCCCTCCTATGCCCATTCACCCCTTCTCTGAGCCCCAAGGCTTTTCTCCACGTCCCAGCTCCAGAAATGGCATTGCTCAGCAGGAAACAAGGGTGGGTGTAGAGGGTGAGAGTGTGTACAAGAAGGTGCTTAGCAAACTGAAAAGCATCTTGGGAGTGTGAGGTGTCATTACCCAGGGTGCGAGCAAGCCTGGGCCTTGCGCGTGCCGCTTGCAGAGGCAGAGAAACCGTGGGAGGCCCCGAGTCACACAGAAAGAGCTTGTTGGAGGACTTCTAGTTTCTCAGCACCATGACTCCAGGAATGCGGGTCAGGGAGTCATTTAGAGAGATTCCCACCAGACCGGGAGATTCCCTACAGGCACCTGCCTGGAGCCACCCTGGACCTTGTGCTTAATGCTTCCCCAGGTCCCTACATCAGATCTATTGTAATCTGTTCCACTCCTTAGATAGAGAAACACAGGTCCAACTATTCTGGATAAGCAGAAAACCCACATCTCTTGGCTTCTAACTTGAGGATACTGCCCACCAGTCTATATACACACAGTCCCTTCCACTTACCAACAGGGAGCTCGGTGCTGTCACCACCTGCTCTCAGCCTCAAGAGTCAGTCTCCTCCCAGTGCCTCCACCCAGTCCTGGGCAGTCAGGGGCCTGCATGACTTGGCTCACTCCTTAATGC
The DNA here is from genome assembly GCA_004027025.1 of Myocastor coypus. Taxonomy (NCBI): domain Eukaryota; kingdom Metazoa; phylum Chordata; class Mammalia; order Rodentia; family Myocastoridae; genus Myocastor; species Myocastor coypus. Next base: position 17,703 of record PVJA010031673.1, read on the forward strand.
TACCCCTACTCACCATCTAGCCAGGCAGCCAGATGGTGCCTCAATCACCCCTCTGGAAAAAGAGAAGGCCCCCAGTGGTCACTTTCCCCCCACCCCCACCCCTCCTCAGGGGTCACTTTGGGTGCCAGTTTGGGTGGAGCAGATTCCCAGGTTGTCCAGGGAAACAAGGCAGCATCTTAGTGACATTGTTCTAGAAGATGAGATAGCAACTTGTGTGATGTCACCAGGAAGCAGGCAGAGCAGATAGGCAAGTTCCATAGGCCCTCTGGAAAGGACCTTGAGAGGAACATGTTCCTTACAGTGGCAGTAAGAGTATGTGCCAGTCCCACATGGATCCGGATCTCAGTGTTTACCCAGGGTGGGTCTCACAGCTCTGCTGGGCCCCAGGAAGAAACAGCCAATCCTGCCCTGAGAGAGCTCCTAGAGTCCCGGGGAGCTGCAGCCATCAGTCACTCACATCCCCCACACCCTTACCCCTCTTGCCACAGCCACATCCTGACATCCTATCACTGATACATACTATCAAGGCCTAACACCTGGCCAGCTCAGCACGAGTACCGTGTGTACATAGTCAAGCACAATAACAAGGTGAGATGCCAGTGGTTGGTGAGATTAATTTCAGACAAGCAACACATAACTTTTTTTACAAGTACATCCCAAATATTTGGTAAATCTGGCAACGTAACGCCTGAGGCACTGACACAACCATGTCCCACAACCTTGAGGCACCACAATCACACACCAGTTCCCACACAGACTCAGGTGTGCCAGCACATCAGGGGAAAGTGCACACTGCACCTAAGGTATGGGGCTGTTGCATGTGTGCGCCCCGCTGTGTACTCAGTGAAGATGCACGCGGCCAGGCCAAGTCTTTCCCACTCACTTTGTCTGCCTCACAGCAGCCTCGCCTGTAAGGTTGGGCACAGACCCATAGCTCTACAGGACATGAAGTCAAACTCTACCTGGGGCCAGGCTCGTTCCTAGCTTTGTCCAAGTTTGTCCCTGGACCTACCCATGGCACTTGGGCCTGCAAAGCCTTCCAGGGGAGCATCAGAAATGGTACCAGCCTGGGGGCTTCCCGAGTGGGTCTTCATCTCTTCCAACACCTAGGGAGTGATCCTTAGCTGTGTCTCAGGGGCCTTCCAGGTAAGATCCAGTTCTGAGATTGAAGAAGGACTCCCCCCAAAAAGTAAGTTGTGCAGGTTGCTATAAAGGGGCAGTTGATCCTAGGCTAGAATTCTTGCCCATCCTGCTAGAAGACCACCTACTAGACAGAGTAGGATACTGACATACTCCTACAATCCTAGCTCCTGGGAGACTGAGGCAGGAGAATCACAGCTGGTTCTAGACCAGCCTGGGTTACCTAGCCTGAACCACAGAGCAAGATTTTGAAATAAATAAATAAATAAATGTATGTATGTATGTATGTATGTATGTAAGTAAAAGATGCCCAGGACGTAGCTTAACAGTATAGCACCTGCCTAGCAAGCATGAGGGCCTGAGTTTGATTTTCACACACACACACAAAAAAAAGCCTAAACAACACAAAGACAGACGTTCAAGATGCTCCATCTAAGCAGAGGCCATGGGAGAGACTACAGCAGGCAGGATGTGGTACTTCTGCTAAGGTGCTCCAGGGCTGCATCAACAGTGATTGATGGAAGCAGCAATTGAACTGAGATCCTTCAGGCACCATTGTCAGCAGTACTCCCAGCACATGGGGTGAAGGATCTTTCAGGCCTGGGCCCCTCTCTGCGGGGAAGAGCATGGTTCTTCAAGTGCTTGGGAAGCTTCCTCACACATCTGAGGTGAAGGGCTCACCAGTTGTGAAGTCTTGCATGGTGGGTGGGGGGGTACATTTCTCCCTCCCCCTAGCCTAGGGTACCTGAAGAGTAGGACCCTCTAAAGCCCAAAGGGCAGCCACCAGGATTCTGTGTCCAGAGACTACAAGATGGGCAGGAGAGAAGGGAGAGTGAGTGAAGAGGCTGGGAGGGCAGGGTAAAAAGTGCCTAGCTCAGCAGGCCAGGAAAAGGACTTGGGAGCCAGCCTGTCTGGGTTAGAAACTCTTAGTGTGTGATCTGGAGCATGTTACTTAACCTCTCTGTGTCTCAACTGTCCTACTTCTAAGATGGATAGACTAAGAGGATTTCCGTTGTTAAGATGTGGAGTGAGTTACTTAACTTACACTGCTTAACTAAGGGCCTGGCCCACAACAGATGACCAATAAATGCCACTGCTGTGTCAGTTCTTGTCTCTACATCCAGGGCCTTACCCCCAGGTCTCCCCTCCATCACATCTCCCTCTCCTGGCCTGGGTTAACCTGGAGCCTGAAGGATGTATTCATGAGAGTGAAGTAGAGGCAGATGCCATGACTTCTTATTCTCCTTTCTCACCTTCTCCACTCTAGGAGAAGCTACAAGAGACCTGGCTGGGACCCCTGTAGGTGCCTCTCAATGGCATTAGCTTCTAATGTACAAATTGTCCCCTCCTCAGTATCTAACAACTAGAAACCAACGTGGTGGTATAGCACAGGGAGCCAGGTCATGCCCAGCCTGAGGCAGTACTGATATGCCTACAGTCCAGGGCTAACTCACAGGACTGTGTGAAAGGCTGGTGTGGGGAGTTTCCTGGGGCCTCTGTCTAAGAAAGGAGCTGAAGGCTTTTCTCTGGGTTGTTTCATTCAAGGAGTGAGATCCACCCCTGGAACAGAACTACAGCAAGCTCAGCTGCCATGTGGCACTGCTGTTTGGGAAACTCCTGCCAACTACTCCTTCCTGCCCCGAGTCCCTGGTGCTCTGGGTCAGTGGGTATCTCCAAGTCCTCCTGGGGGAAGGCTGCATTCTTCAGTGCCTTCTAAATTTAGGACTTGAGCTCTGTGAGTCATTCCCGAATCTGCTTTGCTCCCTCCTCCAGGAATGTGCTCCCATAGTATTTTTATCCTTTGCTGCCTCAGACTGATTAATACATCCCAGAATCCCACAGAAGCCACACACCAAGAAGAGCTTCCTGTTTCTACTTGCCCCAGGTCAGCTCCGGGCTTTACTCTGACCAGATCCTCTGCTCCTCCTCCCCTAACTTCTGCCTCCCTATTCTCACCACCCCCAGACCAGAGCCCACACACCTAGGTGCGGTAGCACATTGGACACTGACCCCAAGCAGGACTGTGATAGCAGCAAGGGAAAAAGGCAGCAAAGCTGGTCTGCTAAGCAGAACCCTTATCTGAAGTCAGGAAGACTGATCTGGACCAAAATCTTCCTCCTCCATGTGGGGCTCCTGGTGAGGTGTTTGTTGTGTATGTGTGTGAGAGTATTTAAGATTTAGGGCTGAACCCAGGGCCTTTGCACTGAGTAACAGCCCTAGTCTACTTAAAATTTCATTTTGAGACACCACCTCACTAAGTTATCCAGGTTGGGGCTGGCCAGATAGCTCAGCAGGCTAAAGTGCTTGCTTAGGCAGAGAGCAGGGACTGGGATTCGATCCTGTGTGCTGTGCCAGACCCACCCCCAGGGTATGCTGAAAAAGTGATTGAGACTGGGTATATGGAATCCTAGTGCTTGGGAGGATCACTAGGAGTCTAATTTGTGTAGTAAGACCCTATAGACGCTGTACTAAATACATTTAAAAATAAATTGCCCAGGCTACTCTTGAACTTGCAATCCTCCTGCCTCAACTTCCTAGAATGTTCAGATTATGGGTGTGCACCACCATGCCCAACTCCAGGTGAGCTCTCCACCTCCTTGGACTTCTTTTGCCCCCTGTAAATAAGGGGTTTGAACCAGAATTCCACAGGGGAGGCTTGGACCAAAGATGAAAGTACCACTGAGTTAGGCTTCTGATTTCAAACAGGGTGGGGTAAGGTGGGGTATCTGATGCCTGGGGCATCCTGCCTTCCACTCAGGCTGCCCCCAACTCCTGCTCCATTCAGAGTCAACACAGCACAAGAGCAGGCTATCAGCCTTCCTAGACTTCTGCCCTGCAGAGAAAAAGTCCTGCACAATCCCACATCCTGCAGTGGCTGCTAAGAGCCCAAGGTCTTGTTCTGGTTTGCCCAGGGCTGTAATGTGTAACTTTGGAAAAGAATTCCCTTAACTCTGGGGCTTAGACTATGGAGAAGAGAACTGTCCACGCGTGAAGGTGTCAACACTCACACAGCTCTTCCCTGCCAGGCTCCTGGGGCAAGAGGAAGCAATGGGCCCCTCCTTGACTTGCAGAAATGCAGGCAGTGTGGAGATATCAAGGAGATGGGCCAGCCTGGAGCTGCTGCATCTCCACCCGTCTGGCTAGAAGCAGACGCCATCTGCCTCAACCTGCCTTCTCAAAGAGCAGCACTGCCAATAAGCACTTAGCCTGTACCTAGTGCTGTTCTATGCACTAACCAAGTGTTTACTCAGTTAATTGATAGGTAAACCTCAAGACAGCCCTGGACGAAGCTTGCCACCCTCACTTTACAGACATGTGGAGGCACAGAGAGGGACAGAGATTTACTTGGGATCATAACATGATATCATTGGAAGCTGGGGAGAAACCATGTCTGACTGCAGTCCTGGCATCCATTTGCTACCCCAAGGAAGCTCCTCTCAGAGTATACATTAGACACTCAATAAATGTTTGATGAAGATGTTTGATCACTGCCACGTAATGGAAAGATCCCTATCCTAGTCCAGTTCTACTCCAACTCCTCTGTTTCCTTAAGAGGCCTTTTTCTTTTGAAACCTCAGTTTTCTTGGCTGAAAAGCAGAATAAGTGAAGGTAATTAGATAACTTGTAGATGGGGAGGATCTTGGATTTCCCTGTCACAAAACCCTGCCTTTCCTGACTTGTCTGAAGAGTCCTGATATGCAACCACACATTAAGGTCTCTCAGCTCCTTAGCCCCAAGAGTATTCCAGATAGAAACAACAGCCTATAGCCCAGCTCCACTGCTCTAAGTGACAAAGAAAAGTTTACTTCCCTAGTGAGAGTTGCATGACCCTTCAGGGTATTTCTACAGTGCCATCTCACCCCTCCATTTGCTCCCTTTTTTTTTTTTTTTTTTCTTCTTCTTTTGGTCTTTTTGAGACAGGGTCTCACTATGCAGTTCAGACTGGCCTTGAGCTCACTTTTGTATCCCAGGCTGGTCTTGAACTCGCACTGATCCTCCTGCCTCAGCCTCCCAAGTGCTAGGATTACAGGTGTGCGCCACCATGCTCGGCTCCAGTAGCTTCTTTTTGTTGTTGTTGAACTGGGGATTGAACTCAGACCCTTGTGCTTGCCAGGCGAACGCTTATTCTACTGAGCTATCTCCCCAGCCTCTTCTCCAGTGGCTTCTATAGCCTCACTCTGTCATCATCCAGGCCAGCCCTGGTATCTTCTCCCAACCCTTGGGAGTCTGAGGTAGAGGATTGCCCCGAGTTCAAGCACAGCCTAGGCTCCAGGCTTTAGTCCTTCCTCACAGGCTTCTGGGAAAGAGAAAGGCCTTGCGACATTCAGGCCCCTCCGTTTTGTACTTTGCAGAAAGAGGAAATGAATCCATCTGTAGTCACTTGACTATAATAATGTAATAATCTTTCACCTTTATAGACTTCTTGGGAATTTCATTTTCACCCTTGGATCTCATGTGATCCTCCCAAGAAGGGAATCCCGTTTATAAATGAGAAAGCCAACGCTCTCAGGCGGACAGAATTAACAAGTCACACAGCAAAGCAATGACAGGTTGGGTTGGAGTCCTACGATCCTCCCGACCCTCCTCTACCCTCTGGGATGCAGGAGCTCTTTGACTTCTTGTACTATTTGTAAAAGGACAGTGTGATGTTCTAGAGAAAAGGGCTGTGCTTTGGAAATCATAAAGGAAAGGACAAGCCAGGGAGATAGCGCAAGGGCACAAGTGCCTGCCTGGAAAGTGCAAGGTCCTGAGTTCGATCTCCGATTCCGCAAAAATAAATAAACAAATTGATAAATAAATAAAATACATAAAGGAAAGGACCACAGACATAACTGCACCGTTTCGTGACTGCTCGGTGCTGTTACCTTTCCTAAGGCGCCCCCGCGCGTCCAAGCCGAGGCGCTCCGACTGCGCAGGCGCCCCTCGGTGTCCGCGGAGGCCGCAAGACCGCCCATTTGCGCGTGCGCTTCTCGCCGCGGCTGCGCCGCTGCGCACGGACCCCCTTAGGGGATGGCCCCATTTCCCCTAGTGGTTGTGGACAGACTGTCACCACGGCTGCCAGAGGCGGCAGTAGACATTGCGTGTGTTGAGACGTCTCCACTGCCCTTGGCAGCAGCGATCTGAGTAGCGAAAGGAGAGGTCGCGCGATCGCCGTCGTCCTTGCCCCGGTTCCAGCACCTCGCAGTGCGCCTTTCGATCTCAGGTGCAGCGTCTCGTTCCCACCACCGGAAACTTGAAGGCCGGGGCGAATCCCACCAAGAGCGCCAACGCATGCTGCATGGGTGCTGTAGTTCACGTCTCGGACCTTCTGGGCCTGGATCGTGGTACCAGTCACCTTTCCAGGAAGTCCAAGAGTCAGAGTGGCGGAAGGGCCTGCTGCATGATGGGAGATGGAGTTTGGAGGCAAAGAGGCGTTTATGCTGGCTGGAGATGTTATGAAGCCTGGGAGCCAACGCCGCTGAACCAGCGCGACGTGTTCGAGCCACGCAAGAATTACGCAGTAGCTAGTCTGGGAACAGTATCGTTGTTAGGGCTATGCCTTAGAAAAAATACTATTCATTAGTTGCCTGCAGCTCCCACACGGACCCTCCCCAGCACCGTCTCGCTAGTTGCACCCAAAAGAGGTGACTGTTGTCTGTTCTCTTTTCATTTTACTGCTATTAAATAAATTTTTTGATAGCCGGGCGTGGTGGCGCACGCCTGTAATCCCAGCACTCGGGAGGCTGAGGCAGGAGGATTGGTGTGAGTTCGAGACCAGCCTGGGCTACAAAAGTGAGCTCAGGACCAGCCTCAACTGCATAGCGAGACCCTGTCTCAAAAAGACAAAAAAAAAAAAAAAAAAAAAAAAAAAAAAAAAAAAAAAAAAAAAAAAA
>PVJA010031674.1:0-24730 GCA_004027025.1 Myocastor coypus
AAAGTTCTTATATTAGGGAAACTATATGATATTTACACATGTAGGTCTGGCTTATTTCACTAATCCATTTATATATGAAGTCTTCAAACTTATCATTCTTTATAGCTGAGTAATATTCCATTGTATAAAAATACCTCATTTTGTCAACCATTCTTTTAATGATGGACATTTTGGTTGTTTCCAAGATTTGGCTATTACAAATTGGGCTGCTATAAACATAGGTGCACAGATATCGCTATGGTATGATGTTTTCAGTTCTTCTGGGAAAATTCCCAGTAGGAGGATAGCTGGATTGAATGGAACTTCCAATTATAGTTTTGTAAGGATCCTCCACACTGCTTTCCATAATGGTTGCACCAATCTGCATTCCCACCAGCAGTGGAGAAGGGTTCCTCTTTCCCCACAGACTCTCCAGCATTTGTTGCTGGTTGATTTCTTTATGATAGCCATTCTTTCTGGGGTGAGATAGTATCTAAGTGTTGTTTTGATTTGCATTTCACGAATGGCTATTGATGTGGAGCATTTCTTCATGTATTTATAGGCTTGCTGCATTTTATTTCTCTGAGCAAGGTGTGTTCATCTCAGATGCCCATTTCAGGATTGGGTCTTTGAATTTTGGAACCCTAATGGTTTTTAGTTCCTTGTAGATTCTAGATAGAAGACCTTTGTCTGAATACTTATTAGTTAAAATCTTTTCAAAATTTGTGGGTCATCTTTTCACTCTGTTGGTAATTTCCTTTGATGTGCAGAAAGTTCTTAGCCAGAGGAGGTCCTATTTGTTGATGCTTTCGAGTGTGAAACGTGCAATTTGATTTCTGTCCATGAACTTTTTGCCTACTCCAATGTCTTCAAGATTTCCTCCCACTTTCTCTTCCAGGAGATTTAATGTATACAGCATATTTTTGCATCATCTTGCAAATGTTGAATTATTTTTTCCTGCATCCTAGTTGTTTTTAAGAGATCTTTTCTTATCTTTTCACTAGCTGCGACAGCGTCTTCAACATCTGAGATTCTGTCTTCACTTTGGTTCATACGGTTTTGCCAGCTTGTGACTGAGATTTTGTTTTCTTGTATATCTCTTTGAAACTGTTTCATGTGATCTATTTTTTTCTATATTGAAAAGGAATTCATCATTCAGGGAATCCATCATTTTTCTATTCTCCTCTAATTTTTTTTTATTAATGTCTTCTTTAATAGTACTGAAGTCTCTCATTATGGTTATGCTTTCTCTCTCTAGTTAGCACATTATTTTTGCTCTGTTCTCCTCTGTACCTATCCGTAGTTGTTCCCCTACTTTAGATGCTATTGATTTAGAGAGGTCTTTTTTTTTTTGTCTTTTTGAGATAGGTTCTCACTATGCAGTTCAGACTCCCTTTTGTAGCCCAGGCTGGTCTCGAACTCGTACTGATCCTCCTGCCTCAGCTTCCCAAGTGCTGGGATTACAGGCGTGCACCACCACGCTTGACTTTAGAGAGGTCTTTTTTAACTTCAGACATTGTTTCTGCTCTTATTTCTTGTATATGTTTCTGCAGTTGTTTTTTCACTTCAGCATCTATTTTTTTCATACATTTCTTTTTTTTTACTTCACACGTTATATCAGATCTAAGTTGTTCTATACATTTCTGCACTTGCCTTTCAACCTTGGTTGCTACTGATTGAGAGATTCCCTCTGCATGATTCCCATTTACTTCTATGGTAGTGTTTCCTGTATTTGTTTTGTGTGACTTGGGATCTGGGATTGGATCTTTCTCCTTTTCTTTATCATTTTTTATAGCAGTGATCTTTGCATCTTGGTGAACTTATACAGTTAGCACCTATGCAAATTTGAGTCTGGATCCACCAAGCTTGTTCCTCTCCAGAGGTGTCTGGCTGCAATTAGGAGCTCAGTTGGCTGGCTACTACAAAGCCCCCATGTGTTGTGACGGTGGTCGGCCATGTGGGTATAGTGGGTAGCTGTGTGGGAAATATGAGTGTAGTAGGGGTTTGGGCAGTTGTCCAGTTAGGGGGATGTATTCAGGCTGAGAGAGTTCTTACCAGGCCAGTGTGAGCCCTGGATTGGAAGATGGGTGGAATCTGAGCTCAGGTTGTTGATTAGTCCGCAAATGGACCAGGGCGAAGTCTGCTGGTTGCCCCAGTCAGGATGGCAGTGGAGTCCAGGATGGAGTTAGGGATGACGTGTCAAGTCCGGGGGCTGGGCTTGGTCCCGTCACCGTGCTACCAGACGAGATGGCGTGGGGATCCGGGCAGAAGGGCTGGGCTTGGTCCTGGAACCGTGGGACCAGTCCAGATGGCACGGGGATCTGGGCGGGCTGACGGGGCGAGTTCCGGGGCTGGGCTTGGTCCCAGTGCCACGCGACCAGATGAGATAAATAAATACAAAACTTTTCAACAAAAGAAAGTTACACAGGATATCAGAAGGATTTTCCATATGATAAGCTATGATTTATCTCAGTGATGCCTCAATACTATACATGAAAATGAATTAATGTTATACAACACACCAATATACTGAAAAACAATACATAATCTCACTAACGCAAAATTAATAAAATTTAACATTCATTCTTGATTGATTGATTAAAACTCCAAGTTAGATATGAAACAAGTATATCTCAATCTCTAAAAATTGCTCTTGTAAACCTACAGCCAACATTGTGCTAAATGTAGAAAAATAGAAATTGTTTCTGCTAGAATCCAGAAGGAAACAAAGAGATACACTTTCATCACTATTATTCAGTATAGCAGGTCTCAGGCAGCATAATTAGATGCTAGAAATAAATGAAGAGACTCTAAATGTGAAAAAAATGAATGACATTAACCCTGCTTGCTGATGACGACCTTATTTGTAGGAAAGCCTACTGGAAGAGAAAGTAGGTAACAATCTTGAAGATATAGGTGTAGGTAGAAACTTCACGAACAAAACCTAGAGTGTACGGGAAATACTATAAAGAATCAACAAATGGGATCTCATCTCATTAAAAAGCTTTTGCACAACAAAAGAAATCAGCAACACAGTGAAAGGACAACACAGAGTGGGAAAATATTATGGCAAGTTGTCCCTCGGGCAAAAAACAAACAAACAAACAAACAAACAAACACCTTATATCTAGAACTTATAAAGAACTGAAGAAAAATCAGGCCCCCAAATTCAAAGACCTGATCCAAAATGGGCATCTAAGACGAACACAGATTTCTCAGATGAAGAAGTACAAATGGTAAATAAATACATAAAAGATGTTCAGCATCTTTGGTCATCCAAAAGATGCAAATTAAAACACCAGTATGATTTCATCTCACTCCAGAAAGGCTGGTTATCAGCAAGAAACAAAGGAAGAGCATGTTGGCAGAGTTGTGTAGAAAATGCACCCCTTATTCACTGCTGGTAAGAAAGTAGACTGGTGTAACCACTGTGGAAGTCAGTGTGGAGACCTATAAAAACTAGGATTAGAGGTCTCATTCCATGGAGCAGTTCTCCTTCTGGATATCTTCTAAAAGACTTAAAAACATACTACAGGGATATATACCAGCACAGTTTGTAACAGCTAAAGCTAGGAGACAATTCAAATGTCCTTCAACCAAGGAATGGGTACAAGGTCTGCTTCTTTTTGCTGTTGTTATTGTTTTTTTCTTTTTCTTTTTCTTTTTTTTTTAAAAGAATAATGAAGTACTAATATAAAGAAAGATTAACTTGAGACTTTTGTAGGCAAATGAATGCATCTTGAAATTATACAAGTGAAATAAACCAGATTCACATATGTAGACATCATATTATCTCACTGGATATGGATGTACAAAAGACTAAAACTGGACACTTCCTCTCACCTTATGAGAAATGGACTCTAAATGAATCGAGGACCTAAATGGAAGACAATGAAGCTACTGCAACAAAAGATAAAGAAAACAAGACAAAAGGAAGGTAATGGCCTAAGCAGAGATCTTTTAGATAAAATCACCAGAACATAGGTATCAAAAGTAAAAGTAGATAAGTGAGGTTATTTTAGTCTAAGCTTCCACACAGCAAAACAAACAAACAAACAGACAAACAACTCAATAAGGCTGAGACCCAACACACACATGTACACATAGGGTGAGACTTTTCACAAACTGTTCATTTGAAGGGCAAACATTCAGACTATATAATGCATGCCAACTACTTAAAGCATATCTAATTGCAATAAAATCCTTAGCAATTCCATTTTTAAAATGAGAATATTGTTGATGTAGACATTTCTTGAAAGAGGCTGTGAGAGTGGGCAAATACATGAACATCGTGTAATCATCAGAGATGGTCATCACTAATATCATCACTCGTCAACACCACTGAGCATCAAGGAATTGATATTAAAACTACAGTGAGATACATACTCATCCAGGGTAGAATGACTTTTTATCAAAGTGACCAAAAAATGCAGGCGAGGATGCAAAAAGAGATCTTACTTATTATTGGCTGAAAGATAAGTAAGTATAGCTACTCCGGGAGAAAGTATGGATGCTCTTCAAAAACATTGAAAGCAGAATTACCACATGATGGAGTAATCCACTACAGGTTTCAAGAAATGAGATGCAACAACGTCAAAGGAAACAAGGTAATTATGTCAAGGAGATGCCTTCGCTCTTATGCTTTTTCATCACCATTCAGAAGAGATGATATGACACGGCCAGTGCCATAGATGGATAAGTGGATTTTAAAATGTGGTGATATACAGAATTAAATATTATTCTACCACAAGCAAGGATGAAATCCTGTACTTTGCAGCAACATGAATTGATTTATAAAAACTGAAAAAGTTGGCCACAGAAGAACAGAGGAAAATATGGGCCGCTGCAGGCTAGGAAAGGGAATGAGGGAAGGGATCATTTGGGGTTGTATGATATAGTAGTGAACTTATAATCTGCAACCTTTAATTACACATATCAAAATAACTCAGAACTATGTGATGGTTCCCTATGCATAAAATGATAATATTCCCAGGCACTGCCTTTCATGCCAATGATGGAGTCCAGGTGTGGTGGCATGCACCTGTTATCCCAGCACTAGGGAGGCAGTAATGAGGAGGATCACTAGAGTCTGAGCTGCATAGTGAGACCTGGCACACACAAACAAAAAAAAAAAAATTAGAAAAAGATAATATTTGAGGAAGTGGAAATGCTAGTTACCCTGATTTAATCACTGTTCTCAAGCATTAATTTACAATGCATTACCTCATAAATATGTACAAATACCATTGGTCAATTAAAATTAATAAATATACAATCAAAGTGCGCCAGCCAAAAACGTAAGGCTTGCATTTTTATAAAATGATCATATTCCGCTAACCTGCATTCAGACAAAAAATCAGAACAAACATTACCAAAATTCCAGAAGGCCCACAGACCTTTGCCAATGCCCTGTCTCCACAGAGGCAAAACACTCTGTATGCAAGTTTCTGCTGTTTGTGGACTTTGTAAAACAGAGCCACTCTGGATGGAGACTGTTTCTTTGGCCGGGCATTATGCTGTGGGTTTTGCTACTGTTGTCGTGCATAGCTGGAGTTCATTTTTCATTGTGTATCCTGCTTTCTTGACAACATTTTATCACGAACAGTTACTCTTAAACTTAAATATGCTTCTTCAAAATAACTTTACTAGCTATATAATATTCTGTGGTGCAATTGTACATAACCTATTTTTATCTTCTAGTTGTCAGTTATTTAGCTAGTCTCTGAATTCCTCATTACAGATTATATACTGGTTATTGATCCCTTAAGACAGATCATTTTCAGGAGAAAGATTTAACAATTCTAATCCCTCAGAATTAATCAAATCAACTCTGATGTTCTGCAGTCCACTCTGGACCTTAGTCCTCTGAGCAGACTATAAAAGGCTTTAGGAGGGTTGTAAGGAGCTCAGCATGGGGAACTGGGGCTATTCGCAGGGAGTAGGGCTGGATAACACAGCTGTTTTTAATTATTTGAAACATTAATTCAAAAAGAAGTAAATGTATTTTGTTATGAAGCCTTAATCCTCCTACCCAACTGAGCCCACTTTATTGGGCAAAGGATCCTGATTGGTCTAATCTTGTCAGTAACTAAGTTGTAATTCACCCATTTGAGCCCAGGAAGGTAAGACCAAGTTGAGTCTATCTGTCATCTTGGGACCTGCCTCAGTACTGAACTGAGGAGAGAAATGTCAAGAGACAGGCAAATCTACAGTGAGTATCTCACCCACATGGCAAGTCTAAACGTAGAACTAGGGGACACTGGGTTCCCCAACTTCTTACACAGTGAAATCTCCTCTTCAACATCTTGTGAATGTGTGGGCCCCAGACCATAACGACTTGGCTCCTCTGCCTTGATCGCACATGAGTGGGAGTAGCACTGTTTTGGTTTGTGTCTAGTTGTCCTCTCAGAGCCTCACGCAGTCATGGGGTGGTTTCTAGAGCTTATGATTAATTCATGGTCCAATGCTGAGATTATGGGTGTGAGTGCTACTCTCTCCCTGGGGTAGATAGTTTGCATTACAATCTAAGGAAGGGAAAGAGGCTTGCTAGCAGCAGCTGATGCTACCCTTCCTTTTGTTCTTTGCTGTTTTCTGCCACCATGAATGGCTGCCCTCTGCCATGGAGTCAGCTGAGCATGGACTGAAACCTCTACTAACTGTGGGCTAAATAAACCTTTCCTTCCTTAATTGTGGATGTCAGGTACTTTGTTTCAGTAATGAGTGAAAAGTAACCAAGACAAGCACCTTTCTCCAATCCTTAGAAATAAATGGAAAATTATACTTGGATAGAAGTGAGGTGAAGGCTTGAAGACCCTTAATAGTTTTCTAGACTTAAATCTCTCTTGGGTAATCTTTGAGCTGAATCATCTGCTGAGTTGTGTTGCCCATTGTCTAAAGACATGGAACTAAAATCAAAAAGCTAATCCTTTAATGGGACTGACCTTAACATGAAGCAGATTTTTAGCAATGATCGGAAAATCTTTTCTGAAAGAAGAGCTGCTTGGGTCAGATGCTTCAGGGAAGGAAAGAAAGTGTACCTTGGTGGCTTACTGGGGAGAAAGAGTGAGTGGCACATGTTGGGAACAAAACAATGCCTTACAGCTTTTCCTAGATTCCTGACTCATATTTTCCTCCTGATATCAGGAACAGAGCATCCTTTTGTCCTCTGGCAGCTTGGTTATGGCATTAAGAAATCCAAGATAAATGAGACAGTCTGTGAATGGATCCTGACACAGCTGGCCATTGCCGCACACAACTACAGTACTTGGTCAAATGGGGACATCTGGTTTACTTCGCCAGAGGTTTGGCAGTGACAGTAAGGCCAATAAAGATAATCCAGTCAGCTACTTCCAGGCTGGAGCTCTCAGGAACCACAAAGCTGGCCTGGGGATATTGGGTTTCTTTTATATGGGAAGAGAGAAGGGAGAGTAGCAGGTGAGCAAGCCGAGTGCCTAATATTTTCTCTGTGCCTAAAATGTTCTCTGCCTGCAACCCTAGGTCCCTATAACCATGAGAGACAATGTCGTAGGAAAGTTTGTGGGATTGGCTCAAAAGTGTGGAGAATTTGTACATTTGTAATTTGGGGCACACTAATGGCCAGTCCTCTAGAAAATCATTCCCATGAGAACACTTAGCGCCTTGTGTGATGAAAATTTGTTCCACATGGACAGGCAAAGGAGTCTCAGCTGGAATCAAAAGATTTGGGATTAGGGCTGACTTATATCAGACAAGTGCTCAGTGATCTCGTGCAAAAAATTTAGTTTCTTCTCATATTAATTTACAGCATAAAGTCAGTAATTCCTACATCCCAGGATTTCTATAAATATCATATCAAATCATGAGCTTGAGGAAGTTGAGGAGAACTTCCCTGAAGCATCTGACCCCAATGTGAGCCATTTTGGGGGTTGATGAGATCATTTAAAAATACAATTGCAATGATTACAACCAAGAGTCTGTTCTCCATAGAGATGGGTGACATGGAGAACTGAAGTCCTTCAACACTTCACATGTTTCCATTTTAGCCTCTACTCTCAAACTTCAAAAATATCTTAATCCCTTTCCATAAAAAAAGAACACAGGAATTAGATATGCTGGATATTAGAGTTATTCAGATTTCCATCACTATAATAAAGTACTTGGGATAATTAAGGTAGAAAAAGAAAAGGTTTGCTTTGACTTGCAGCTTGGAAGTTTCCAGCCCAAGATCGTGGGCCCATTGCTTTGAGCCTCCAGTGGAGGAGCCAGGTGGTCATGGTGGGGAACATGTGGCAAAACAGCTGTTCTTCCAATGGCCAGGAAGCAAAAGAGGGTAAGAAAGGGTGGGGTCCCACAATTCCCTGTAGAGACATGCCCCCAGCAATGTAACTTCCTTCTACTGGGCCTCACCTCTTAAAGGTGCTACCGCCTTCCAAAAATGCCAGGCTGGGCAGCAGCCTTTCAACTCACAGAACTGTGAGAACTTTTAAGACCTAAACTATAGCAATATTCATACCTTGATCTCCATAGAAGGACCAATGAGCAATAAGCTGATGAATCCACAAGAAGTTAATGGATCTAAAGCCCACACTGGAAGCTAGGGAGGCCACCATTCAGAGAGAAGACTAAGCTAGCCAACGTAAAAATTTAGAACTGGGCCTTCCTATCTGGCTCCCAGGGACAAGTGGGCTTTGTTTTCAACATACTGTGCTTTCTCATGATGAGATAAGGTTGAGAGTTTAGAATAGTGGTTGACCTTGGGTTCCTTGGTTTTCTTTCTGTCTCTAGTGACCTCACACACATGGGTGCTCGGACATCAAAGTATGATGGCTGAGCAGAAAGCTGTGGAATGTAATCCAATATGGCAATGAAATATCTTCAGTTTAGGGTGTTTGTGTGTGTCAGGGGACAGGAAGGGGACTATTTGGCTTGCATGCTCTGCTATGCTCTTGGAATATGGGCTTCAAGGATGAGAAGGCATAAAATGGTGTGATGTGGTCCAATGACAAGGGCCTCTCTGACTCCAAAAATGTGATGTGAGGAGTGACTTTCATTTAGCTTGCTTCATTAAGGTCATATTTGTTAGTGAACCGTGAGCCAGAAGAGAGCAGGGTCTCTTCTAATCTAAAAATAAAGTTGTAGGAACAGATTGGTCAAGGGAGGGTTTGAGACTTGACCTTTCCTATTTATTGGTGTATACAGGGGCAGGAGTGGGGTGAGCAGGAAGGAGAAGAGCCCCATGTCAGTTTCTAAGAAGATGTGGTGGTAAAACAGCACTTGGTGACAGCACCGGTCTGAGCCATGCCAAGATACAAGCCTGGATTGCAGGCCTGGCAGTCTCGGGCATCTTGAGGACCTGCCATCTAACATCCCAAGTCTACTCTGCTGTTCACCTTGATCCTCCCTGGCACAGCTTTAGTTTTGCAACCAAAAGGATGAGGCTTTCACGCCTTGGCCACACTGCAAACCTGAATCCAGACCCTTTCAAACTTGTGCTGCTAAGGTTTGACCGATGTCAAAAGCTGATTCTGAATCCACCGGAAATGCACACTGTTTTTACGATGTCTGCTTGACATGGGGCACAGTACAAAGAATGGGAGGAACTGTCTGAGGACAAGCTGACATCAGAACCTGTAGCAATCTTATCTGTGGTGTGTCAAGAAGCACAACTCAGCTGAAAAATCATCATGTGGCCAGTGCTGCAACGGAATGTCGACATTAATTCCATCTAATTCCCAAACACAGTGTATATAATTTTGTCCAACAGCAGAAATAGCTGAGAACCAGGGCCTAATACTCTCGCAGGTAGGCCCAGAAAATCCTTCAAGTCATACAGCTTCACCTACCCCATCCATCACTGATGAGTCAGGAAACAAGCATTCTTTTGCAAACCTCATCGGGCTCTCAGCACAGTCACAGGATATAGAGCCACGGACATAAAGTGAGAAGGAAGCTTGCTGTCACCCTCCTTGCCACCCGTGTGGCTATTTACTTCCCGCCTGCTCCACATTCATGCTTCCTCAGCACTCTGCCCTGGAAAAATCCACACTGCAAAGGATGACTTCACCCCACCCTCCGCAGGACAACCCCAGGCACCATCATCTAGTGCCCTCTTCTTCCAACCAACCTTGTACATTTGTCCTTAATGCCATCCAAGTTTAGTACTTGCTAATGGACTGTTGGTGATGTTTGCCGTTATTTTGTTAGTGACTTGCTGTCTTCACTAAGCTCAGGCATAGTCAGCAAGAGTGAGGTCCTGTCTACACTTCCTGGTCCAAGTCCCGGGAAAGCAGCTTGCATACTTTAAAGCACAGCTCTCTTGTCAGTGAGTTTGGGTGAGTCATCTCCCTTTGGGATTGTTGGGAGAAGAAAATGATTAAAAGTATGTAAAAGTCTTGGAGTAGTGGCCAGCACACAGGAACAGTGTGACAATATGGTCTGTCATGTTGTCATTGCTAGAGGATAAAGATGATGTCATTTGTTTAGGTTCAAGATTCCATTTATTGGCCCATGCTGTACCCACAGCATAACTGATCTCCAACAATGTAGATAAAATCAGAGTGTCCATGAGCTGCTAGTGGAGCTTGGTGCTGGCACAACTAGTGTGGTACTGAGTGACCTTTTGGTGGCTCCCCTCACTCTCATGTTGACCCCAATAGTGAGGGATGAGAATGCTGACAATGACTAGCTGGCAGAGAATCTTGGGAACTGGCCCCAGGTCAGAACATAAGCTCCCCAGAGACTCAAGACCATGTGTCTCCAACCTACTCATTTGGTTGGTTGCGAGTCTGGCACTCCATAAATCTGCATAGGATGAGGACAAGCAGAGACTGGGGATGCTCCACCCTAGTGGGGCCATGCCAAGAGCCCTGCCCACCCTGATGGCCTGTCAGTGCCTGTAATGAAGTAATCAGAGGGGGACAGCTGCATGTGTCTTGGTACACAGATGAACTCAGTTCATACACTCAGCAGCAACCTGCATGGAGGAGGGGCAGCCTTTACAGGCTGTATTTCTCTGGGTCCAACACACTGGCATCGGGAAGAAATCCCTCCTGGCACAGGGCTCACTGAATCTCAGAGTAGCACAGAGTAACTTAGGTCACACACAGAGAGGGCTGCCAGATTCAAATCTGGTACAAAGTCTCTAGATCTCATACCACTACTAGGGCTACAGTCTGAGCCTGCTCATGACCGCACGTGCACGTGACTGTGAGAGCTAAGCAGGGTTCCCAGCGCCATGCTACTCCATCTCCTGACTCTACACAGGAGCTCAAATGCAGGTTCCACGTCAGAGGCCGTCTTCAGGTTAGAGAGGATGATTTGTACTGTTACCAAGTAAAGCAGAGCCATTTTGAGCTTCGGAGGCTGTTCTGTTCAGTGGGAAGAATAAAAGAATTCTACATCCTCAGGCCTGGAATTTCAGAAAATGTTCCTGAATTTCCACTTCTATTTGGAACCCCCAATGTTTCTTTTGGGTGAATTCTGACAATACAAGAATGTTCTGATTCTGCTTGTAGACTTGCAAGACCTCCTACGATTGGAGTGATTTTAGGCTCCAGACCTCATTTGGAGGGCAGTAGAGTTGATATCAGTGTCCTGCAAAGGTATAGGGGAAGGGAGGAGAATGACCGCAGGAGGCTCTGATGAGTGCTTTGAGAAGCCCTCATTCAAAGAGAAGCACTGAGGTTATTTCCCTCTTCCAGCTCTTGTTCTCATTGAAATTCAGTGTCTTCATTTGTAAAACAGTGACACTAATCTCTTATCTGGAAGCAGTGTGATCAGTTATGATGATACACTTTGGTAAAGCCAAGGACAGTGTGAGCCATGCTTGCTTCTCCAAGGACTGTAAATACAGACAGCACCAGCTAAGCTGACCAGTGATGGATCCATGATTTTCACTTCATTTGGCAAGATCCAGCGTTTCCCCAAACCCTCTCCATCCCTTGTTCTGGCTGTACCTGAATGCCCGGTGGTAGCCCGCCACCCACTGCACTCCACGTAGTCAGTGCCACCCACTGCTCTCTGCGTGGTCAGCGGATGGCTAGCTGCACCTTGGAGCGCCCATTCCCACAAGGGGGCGATCATGGATCACCCCATCCAGGAAGAGCGAGCTAAGCAAGCTTTCCAGCCTGGAGTTCTCTGTCTGTCCTTTGCTGGAACATCTATCAAATCACTTTGGAGGAGCTGGGTGGGGATGCTCTGCCCCTTTCCCCTTTTCTTTTGTCTCCCTGTTCTTTCTCCTCCCTTTTCTGCCCCCATCTGCTTCTTCCTTACTAACTTGAACAGTTTAATCAATATGGCGCCTCTCCAGGGTCTCCAGCCTGTCACTGCAATTTGTTGTGGTTCAGTGGGTGAATTTTTGTTTCTCTTATAGTGGGAAACAGCATTATTTCCATGATAAGAGCCGACTGGTCTCAAGAGACCTCCACACAAAGAAGACTGAAGAAAGGAGACAGCTGGTTGAAAAGAGAGAAGGGATTTGGGGAATTGAAATGCCTTATGATATTGGACTAGAACGTGGAAAATTCACGTCTCTGCATTGCTCAAATTCCTCTGAATTAGAGCAGAAGGGTATCAGTTAATTTGTTAACACTGGGTAGGAATTCTTGGCCCAGAGCTTTACAGGATATTTTTCTGACTTGGAAGGCATTCATTAGGCTGGACTTTGTCTACAGTCATCACTTCCTTAGTAGCCTGGACTGAACTATTTATTCATCACCTGGTCGTGTTATGGGGCGATGGTGCTCAGATCACTCCAAAGAAGAGGCTGCCACAATAATTTCCTCCTATCTCCTTAGGAACAAAGACAGAAGCAAGTTTAGGCAATGAGTGATATATTAGAAAGAGCACAAGACCAAGCCCAGGAGACTGGGTTCCCATCCTACTTTTCCTATGCACAACTCATAAGAGCAGTCGCTTTCCTTCTTACCTGTTCTGTCTCTTAGCTGTGATCTTTTTCCTAAGTAACTGGGGAGGCCATACAGAGTTGTGATGATCATATTTGTTCTATTAATTATAGACTCACAGAGTCTGGCAGGAAAACGGGGAAGCTGGGAGCTGTGACTTTTACATTTAAAAAGTCCTATCATATCACAATACATGAACTGCATCCTGCTATTCAGCTGCATCTGTCTTAATTAACTTTTACATACCTTTATTTATGCAAATTCTCCTATGCAGGAGTTCTACCCCTGCTTTCTAGAGCTGTGAGGTGAGTACTTGGATTAGATCATCTCTAACTCCCCTACTGTCTAGCACAGGGGTATGGCAGAGGAAAGGCAGTCCATGGCAGGGAAGGTAGGAAGCAGCAAGAAGCAGCAGCCTGCTTCCATCTTCCTTTTTCATTCCATCTATGCTACAAGCCTAGTGCTTGGTACCACCCTCATCCTGAATGGAGTTTCCATAGAATCTAAGGCCATCTGGGTAAAGACACTCTTGCTAGGTAGCTTTGTCTGTCCATCAAAAGAAGATGTTAGGTATTGCGAGGGCTTCATGCAGTCTCTTCCAGGTCACTTGTAGAAGATTGTGAAGTTTGTATCTGAACCACTGGGAATTTTCTTCACTTTCTCATCTTTGGAGCACAATCTTAAGGAAGAAATGTGGCTGCTCTTAAGAACTGAATAACATTACTAGGCATTTGCTCTTAGTATAGAATATCAACCTTCCTTGAGTTCTATTTCAGCTTCCTAAATTCTATGTCATATCTTTAACTGGGAAGAGCCAAGGAGCTAGAGAAGCTTTGAGGCTCCATTCAACAAGAATTCATCATCAGAGAAGGGGATTCTCCAACCCAAGGTATGTTCCTTAGGAGACTGACATTCAAGTTAGGAATCAACAGAGGATGTACAAGAACAGAGCAGATCAGTATTATAATGTTATTTTTATTACTTCTGAAACTGAATTTAAATTAGTGTTAGGATATGTAACTTTGATTGGGCTCTTCATTACCTCTATCATCATCAAGCTATGGTCTTGAAGTAGACATGTCAGGAGGTTGGAGCCAAGAACAGAGGGAAAAAGGGAAACTATAATAAGTTTGTACGTTATTAGACTAATTTCTCCTGCGTAAGGGACATGGAAGAGCTGGAGACAAAGGCTAGATGTATTCATCAGGAGACAGCTCAACATAAAAGCATGAAGCAAGCAATGATGTTCCCTCCTCTGGGGCATGAAGGTTCTGCAGGTGTTCTATTCCAGTTATCCTGCACAGAAGTTTCTCAAAAGATAGGATGATAATGAAAACATCAGAAAAAATGCTATGTCCATGTTGACCCGGTAAACTTCCATTAAACTAGGGGTGAACTTCTACATATGAAGCTGTGAATGTTTGGACTCTGTCTTAGTTACTTTTCTCCTTAATGATACAAAATATCAAGTACCTACAAGTTAAAAGAAGAAAGGTTTATTTTAGCTCACTGTTTGTAGAGGTTTCAGTCCACAGTGGCCTGGCTCCAAGGCAGGGTGGCATGACAGTGGGACATGGCAGAGGAGAAGCAATCCATGGCAGGGCAGGCAGGAAGCAGCAGGCAGCTACAGCAGTTGGCTTCCATCTTTCTTTTTTTATGCATCCAAGCTACAAGCCTAATGATTGGTACCACATCCAGAACAATGTTAAACCAATTCAGTTATCACATACCTTTAATACATGTCCACATACCCTGAGTTCAGTCACCTCCAAAAAGCCCAACCTAGGAGTACGTGAGGATTGGGGGGCCACCTAGATAAAGGCCATGAGAAGCCCTAATTTTTTATGACTGGTCCCACCAAGAATGAGATGTCTCATGTCTGACTAAAATCATCAGTCTCATCTATGCATGCAACTCTAAATCCCATAAGCTAAAGGAATTTAATCTCAGTTTAAAAAAAAATAAATCTTGTAGGATTACTGGTGCTCACACACTGATGTGTTCCGTGTTTCATTATCAACCTGTATTATAAACAGTTCAGCAATTTACTAACATGTGCCATTAGTTCTCCACCTTCTGAATGTCACAAGGAACCTCACTTTTACTGAGATGTCAAAGCCTAGTACTCATTTGTTGAATCCTATAAGGAAGGTTCTAGATTGCAACTTCATTTTCAGACAACCCTCTAAGTGTCACAGTAACCAAGATTTTGGCTGGTAAAAGCCACTATCCCCCTACTTTAGTTTGCTTCCCAATCCAAAGCTATCTCTAGCTAATGTTGTGGTGTTCCCTACATCCCTCCCAGTGGTAGTTGCTACTGACAGACATATACTGGATTTCACTTACCAACACTCTTATTAAAGAAATGTTATTCTTTTAAATGTTGCTAGACCTTATCTGTCCCAAATGCCTTCTCTGGCAGATACGCTGTCTAGCGCTCTGGATCCAACATCACAATGAATGATTTTCATCTTTGTTGCATGTGCAGGAGTACAGTTCTTTTGGTTAAAAACAGGACGAGGCTCACCCAGAGCAAAAAATGAAACTTCTAGACTTAACACTCCTTCATGGCTACTTTACAGATCATTTCTGAGATCCGGGGCTTGAAAGAGGCTCCCAGGAGTATTTCCCCCCTCGTCGTGCTCCCTGTCTGGTGTTTCTTGTTCTCCCTGACCTTCTACAAAACCTCTGGGGATTTCCACTCGGAAACCACTTTAGTGTCAAACAACTCTCAGAAGTTCTGTGGCTTTAAAGTCTGGGCACTTGGGCAGCGATCAGTGACAGGATCAACAAACTTCCAACGAAAACACATTTCCTTTTGCCCTATTTGGCAGAGCTATCATGATCTGGAATAGTAACTGTAAAGCAAGGAACCCTAAGGAAAATAAGCAGAGTTGTCATTCGATGGAAAGCTCTTCCCCAAGTCATTGTTTGAAATGTTACCAACACACCGGGAAACTAGCTTTCTCCCATGGCACAATGGCTGCAGCTGCACCCCTATGGCATGTGTGTCTCCCTATCAGTCCTTGTTCCTTCTTGTTGGGTTCTCATCACTGGGTGCTCTGTGTGGACATCTCATTTCTCTCTTCTATGTTTCTGGACAAAATTACATTTTAGCTTTTCTTTAGCATCCATAACACCTAGAACTGTTGCTTGCATCTAGCTGGAATGTAAAAATGGCTGAATTGGACTATGGGATTAATATCTGGATTGTTTCAACATAAAGCAACATTTATATACATTCCTCAATATCCAGTAAAGATTGGTACTAGGGCTCTCTGCGGATACTAAAGTCCTTGATGCTCACATCCATTATATAAAATCTCATAGTGTTTATATAGAATCTATGCACATCTATGGTATGCATATTTTAAAACATTTGTAAATTGCTTATGATACCTAAATGCTGCATAAATAGTTGGAACACTACATTGTTCAGGAAATAATGAAAGGCAAACATCTGCAGTATTCTGTGCCAGTGCAGGCTTTTCTAAATATTTTTGGTGTGCAGCTGGTTCACCCACAGATGCAGAACCCATGAGTATGCAGAGCTGATGTTCAAGGAGGAGGAGCATCCAGCTCCACTGCTTTCTCTGTTGCTACCTCCAGCGTGATGAGAGTTGATGTCTGGCATGAGGCTCCTCCAGTGGGAACCTTCATGGCTGAAAAGAGACACGGTGGGATCCCTTGGCCTAATGTGAATGTGGAGAGGGCTTTAGAGACAACATACAGAATCCAGTAGATGTGAAAGCTGGGGTTACAAGAGGCCAAATGAATGGATCCCAGTTCCCACCAGTCGACGCCACCTGGAGGAGGAGTCAGTGTTCGATTCGATTCTTCTGATGCTTAGTTGGGTGCTTCCTACTGTACAATAAAAGCAGCTTATAATCACAGAAAATTTTTCAATCTGAGTTAAAGGAAATATGATTTCCCAGCTATTAAAAATTATACTCATCAGGGCTGGCAAGATAGCTCAACAGACTAAGGGCCTGCTTTGGCAAGCATAGGGACCACAGTTTGAGTCCCGGTCCTCACACTGCACCAATCTGTCCCCGGGTCACACTGAGCCAGTGAAGGAGTCAAGGTGTGGTGGCATACACCTGTAATCCAAACACAGGGGAGACTGAAAACAGGAGGATCACTATGAGTCCAAGCTGCATAGTGAGATCCTGTATCAAATATATAAACGAAAAATAAATAAATAAAAATTATACTCATCAAAATATATTTTCCTTCAATTAAATTGTTCAAACTTGTACTCTTAACATTTCTATAGTAGTTATTACTAACAATGCAGAAAAACTCATCCAATATTCCACTTAGTGAACACACAGGGCTAAGTATACCCTATGATCAGTCATGACTGCCAAGCTCCATGACCGGTCAAGTACAAGCTTGCTCAGGCTCTGTGGGTCTGGTCTTTTCCCATTATAATAGGATTATAAAGTACTTAACTTTTGCTACTACTATTGGATCCAGATTTTCTCTTTCGCTACAGAAACCTTTTTAGGAACAGCCTAGGGCTGGCAGGTCTTATCATTTATCACTTGTTTTAAGGACTTTGCTTTGATCAAAGGATAATTTGGTATGTTTGAAAGAGCACTGAGCCTTTTTTCTAATCTGAGGAACAAAGTACAGAATTCAGCAGCTGGAAGCTTTGCATTTTTGTTAGGCAAACCCATGAATTCATCATCAGTTCAAGAATTAAAAAGGAAGGGATTTCAGGAATCCATTCCCAGGTGTTGGCTATTCACTATTGGGTGTGTGGGAGAGAGAGAGAGAGAGAGAGAGAGAGAGAGAGAGAGAGAGAGAGAGAGAGAGAGAGAGAGAGAGAGAGAGAGAGAGAGAAAGTTCTGGTGACCCAGATCCCAGCAGATGGGGGTAAAAAACCAGTGGCAAGGGTGTAAGGCTGCAGGTAACCTCCTGGCTCTTGAACTGCATAAGGTCTTAATTTAGCATGAGGAGGAAGAGTGAGGGGAGTCAGGTTGATAGCTGATTGCTCTTCTTCTGAGGAGCTTAACTGTTGGAGGAATGAGAAACACATGTACTTAAACTCTGTTCAGAAGCCGCCTGACTCTGGCCAGAATCAAAGGATTCAGAATCGATGCATTTTCCTCAACCCTTATGTGACAGAGCCTCCTCTA
Source organism: Myocastor coypus (assembly GCA_004027025.1). Taxonomy (NCBI): domain Eukaryota; kingdom Metazoa; phylum Chordata; class Mammalia; order Rodentia; family Myocastoridae; genus Myocastor; species Myocastor coypus. Next base: position 18,005 of record PVJA010031674.1, read on the forward strand.
AAGTTCAGTTTAGGCCAAGGTGATCTCTTTTTGCATCTTCTGTTGCTATCTGTTACGAATGTAGACTCCTCATTTGAGTTGATAGATTATGTTAAGAATATTATGTTCCAAAGCTTTAATTTTTGCAGATATTACTGATTTGAAATATCTGTTAGTGGGTTAAAAGTTTACGTTTTGAGCCTGAGTGTTATGCATGCTTTGAGTTTAAAATTGATTTTGTGGAGATGTCTACTTATACTTCTCTGCATACTGCATCCTTTGGAGATCAGACCTGTTTCATCATTATTATTACATCATTACCTGGGGCAATATTTTTATATTATCATTCTCATTAATTTGGGGACAGGTTTTATTATTTTTATATTCACATTATCATTACATTTTGGGGTGTTTTTATTATATTTTTACACGATGTTTTAAAATATATGGAACTTTTGATTATTGCCAACATCAGCACAGATAAAGTTAAAAATGAACACTTATGATCTTTTATTAAGGTCAGATTTGGATTTTAATGGTTAGTAATATATTGCATTTATCTAAAATTTGCTTATAAAGAGAGATTAAGCTTTTATGCATAGCTGTATGTCCTTGCAGCACAACTGGGTTAGAACCCTGAGAGCGCTATTCAAGTTCACAACACATTTATGATTCAAAGGCGTTATTTTCTCTATACATCAGGGCTTTTGATGATGCCTGAGTCTAGTTTTGTCTAGTATCACCATAAGGAAGGTAGCCTTTCCATGCCCTCAGACCTGCTACCTTCACAGGACCCTTTCTCCCCAGCCCACCTTCTCAATTCCAGCTAGCTCCCCATCTCAGAAAAGGCTTTTTATCTCAGGCATCTTTTTTACTCATTGCTGGGACAAATGCCCAACAGTAAAAATGAAGGAAGGAAAGCTTTATTAGCTCACAGTTCGTGGAGGTTTCAGTCCATATTCAGCTGGCCCAAGGCTGAGTGGAACAGGGCAGAGAGCGTCCAGTTCATGGTGGCAGAACAGCAACAATTGCAACAGAGGCAACCGACCAACCAGGGGAACAGAGAACAACAGCACTAGTCTGTCTCTCTTTAAATTACATTAGGCTCTCTGCCTTAACCTATCCACCTCAGGACACACCTATAATCCCCAGCAGTACTCAGACCCATAATCTTATCAGTACTAAAACACATAATCCCAGTGCTTCATGAGTCAAGTCTCAAACTCTAGAAGTCCCCCCCCGCCCCATTATTTCATGTGGCTTTGTGGGGACAACTAGACATAAACCATAACACTGGTCCATCCTAAATATTTAGCTCTGGATAGATTTTTCAGGGCTTTCACTGGGTAGTTACAAAAAGCACAGGCTGCTTTCCATGCAGTGGAAGAACACAATGTGATGTCTTATTAGAAAGAATACTGAGAACAATGTGTGTAGGTGTAGCACAGTGGTTTAGATTATGAATGATCCCCAAAGGCCCACATGGCCAGAGCTGGGCAGCCAGCCTGTGATGGTACTGAGCTGTAGCAGGGCCTTTAAAAGATGGAGCCTAGAAGCAGAAAGATAGCTTACTGGGGATGTGATCCTGAAGAGAAGGTTAACCCTGGCTTTTTTCTTACCTCTCTCTCTACTTCTTGGGTGCCAAAAAATAAACAGTTCTCCTCTGCTGTGTGCCTTCACCACGATGCACTGGGCCATTGTTTTAGGTACTTTTCTTATTTCTGGAAGAAAACACATACAACCCAAAGTTAAAGGGAGAAAGATTTATTTTAGCTCACAGTTTGTCAAAATTTCAGTCTGTAGTCAGCTGGCTCCAAGGTAGGGTGGCATGGCAGAGGAGCTTCACAATGGAAAAACACTTGATGGCAGAGCAGGCAGAAGGCATAAAGCAGCAAGCAGCAGCAGCAGCAGCAACAAATCTGTCTTCACTTTCTCCCTTTATATTCCTTCCAAGATATAAACCTATTGATTGGGACCACCAATACCTAGGGTGTGACTTCCATTATCCAGACCCAGAACTATGTTAGTTTCTATTATTTGAACAATTTAGTCCCACATACCCTTAAACCCAGTATCTCACAACCTGGATACAGCCAACTCCCAAAAAACACCATCTTTGAGCCCATGAAGTTTTGGGGGACATCTATACGTAACCCGTGACAGTCACCATTATCCCAAAGCCACAGGCACAGGGAACCATTGCCTGAAAACTCTGACAATGGGGAGCTTTGACAAAATAAAACTCCTCCATCAAGGTTCATTTTTCACAGTAACAGAAAGCTGAGTAACAACATGGGCTCATATTTTGGGATCCCACTTGTTAACTCTGTGACTAAGAATGAATTAGTAATTTTCTACATCAACTTTATTCACGAAATGTTAGTAATTCTATCCAAATGTGTGCAATATGTACATAATTCTTATGACCAAGAAGGGCTTATTCAAGAAAAAAAAAAAAAAACACTTGTTAATTTTAAACATTTAATTAATGTAATTTACATTCACCTCCATAGATGCAGGAAAACACTTCACAAAATTTAATATCTATTTATGGGAACTTCCCCCACTTTTCAATAGTCTAGGGATATAAGAAAACTTCTGCAATGTCATAAATAATGTCAATGAGAAACATTTATTTAGCAGCATATTTTTTTAGTTTAATATTTTTATTGTTTAAATTTAACAATGGTTATATTACATATTTTCATCATCAGATCAGTTTAGATTAATACATATAGGTATATAAGATTGATCAAACAATTAAACATTAACCCTTTTAAATCAACATTACTTTTTCCTTTCCCCTTTCTTTTTTTTTTTTTTTGAAAGTTGGCATATTGCATATTGTTCTCACAATCGTTCTACAGAGTTCAGTGTGTGGGCATGACCCACCTCCCTATTGATGTTGCTTAGAAAAAAAAAGGAAAAGGATATACTTCTCTTTGGACTAAGAGGAAGCAGATACATACACAGTCAAATGTTCTGCAATTGCAGTGTGCCACCAGTGAAGCTTATAATGTTGGAGGCTATTGAATCTAAGCCTCCTAAAGCACATCTCACCAATCTAGCTCTAGCAGCATATTTTATATTAAATGCCTTACTCTAAGTTGAGCAAGAATGTTTGCTTTCACCATTACATTCAGTATTATACTAGACAGCCTATTCTCTGTAACAAAACAAAATGAAGAAGTGAAATGAACAGATAGTGGGAAGCAAAGAAATCAGATTTTTCTAATTTATATACAGCATGATTTTATATGTAGACCATCTTAGAGAATCAACAAAATGAATAGAAATACTAGATAGCTTTAGTTAAAATATAGGAAAAAAAGGTCAATTTATATAAAAATATATTTATATGCCCTAGAAAATAAAAAAGTACAATTCATGGAAGAATTAAGATTATAAAACAATTATGAATAAATGTAATGAGAAATGGGCAAAAAACTTTGTATTGAAAACTAGAAAGCATTGTAGACAAAAATTAAGAATATTTAAGTAAATGGATGAAATTCCTGGATTAGAAGACTTACTATCATTAAGATGGCATTTCTTAAACGGCTTAAAGGAGAAACCAAGAAACAGTAAAAATCTAAGAAGACATGGTTTTGTAGCAATGGGCAAGAATATACTAAAATATATACATAAAACTATGAATTTACATTATTTTCTTTAAAGAGATCACAGATGAAGAAGATATGGCTACCAGATTTTAAGACTTATTAACAAAACTACTACAATAATCAAGACACACTTATACTGATGAAAAGAATTGAGAAATAGATGAATGAAGCACAGTAGAGAGTTAAAAATAACCCTAAACGTATATAATTCATTGATTTTTTGACAAAGTAACCAAGACATCTCACTAGAGAAGAGAAAGTCTGTAAACAAATGCTCGCAGTACAACTAGAATTCATACTGGGGGAAAAAGGTAAACATTTATGCTATTCTACATAGGGATTAACTTGACATAGATCAGAAAAGAAGTGTGAAATTATAAAATTTCTAGAAAAAAAATCAAGGGAATCTATTCTAGGCTAAAAGTAGGCAAAGATTTCTTAGCACATGCAAAACACTACAAAAGCAAAAATGAGAAATTACATTTCCTAAGATTAAAAATTTATCTTTCATTAGAAAATATCATTAAACAAATAGGAAAGCAAGTCACAAACAGTAAAAAAAAAAATATGCTCAACCCATTAATCTGGCAAATAGCATTTATACTCCGTGTATAGTGGTTAGCATAGGTTACATATGCATTGCAATATGCCAAAATGAAGGCCACTATTTGGCAGAACTCATATACACTAATAAAAATTTTTTAAAGAAATGATATTTTAGGGTTTCCGTGGGGGCTGAGCTAGTGGTTGGCTGGGCGGCGCCTCCTGTGGGCCCTGGTTGTGCATCTGCTATGCTGTGCTGTGCTGCAGGAAGCTGCATTAGCAAATTAGTACAAGGGGCAAAAATAGTAAATGATCACAGAAATCTGAAAAGCAGTTGCCTTCTGAGGAAAGGTTTTGATTTGGAAGGAGAACAAAGAAGTTTTTGGGGTGATAAGGGTTATTTGGGTGTATAGTTGCCAAGAGTAATTTGTTAACCTATGCTTCATATAGGTGTATTACTTTGTTTGAGAATTGTGCATAAACATTTTTAATATAAAACATTTAGAGTCTAGCATTTTGAATAGGAGAACAATGGTAACATAGCTGTATAAGGGTTTTTAAAGAAGTGCCTGGCACACTGTTCAGTGCATAGGATACTTCCAGTGTTGGCTCTCTGAGTCTGCCTTCACAATTTACCCACTTCTTTGAAATATTTGCCTTCTGGAATTTCAGTTAACGGTACCAGCGAGGCAATCAGACTACTTTGTTCTTTGTTTTTCACATGTTATGTATTTGGTACAAGATCTCATTCTACAGGTCAGATTCAGAGTGATCCTCCTGTTTCAGCCTCCCCAGCACAGGGAATACAGGCAGGTGACACCACACTGGGACTCAGTGGCCAATTTGGAGTGCTCAGGGTGAGGCCAGCACAGCATGTGGGACCAACGATTGAACCTGGGTCCTTGTGCTTGCCTAGGCAGGCACTTAGTCTGCTGACCTATCTCTGTGGCCCTACTTTGTTCTTCTGTTTGTTAGAGCCTCTTTCTCCTCTTCCATGTGCCAGGCAGAAGCGCCAGCAGCTCATGCCTCCTGGGCTTGCTTTTTGCCTGGTTAGTGGATTTGCTTCTTCCATGAATGAATTTCGTGCCTTCTTCTAAAGACCACAAAACCCTTTCCAGCTCCAACATCACCCTGCAAACTACCCCCAAAATAGTTTGTTTCAGTCTTTCAGAGGGACATCTGCTCCTCGTGTCTGCAATAGCTTTTCTGTTGGGAAAAAAGTTTGCCCTTCCATGGGGGATTTGGGGCATTTTAGTGGGAGCCTAAAGGGAGGAGCCGATGTGTTGCCCTCACGTCTGAAACCCCTCCACAGGAGGGTTCTTGGTCTCAGGGGGTTTTATTTCTGCCCTAGGAGTCTATTAAATATGCTAATGTTCATCTTATAATTTGCAAAGAATGTGGGCCTTCAGCAACTTCTTGAGTATTGCAGGTGTGTGGAATGGAGAGAGATGATCCCAGGTAGAAAAGTTGTTTACTGGTAAGACACACAAATAATTCTCTTCAGTTCATGCCAGCCAGATCCTGGCATTCCTCCACCTGTGCTAAGCTACGTGAGCCTGAAAATAGGGCTAGAGAGGAAATGGTAGAAAACTGGATTGCTTTGCTTGGGCAGAGAAGACCAGAGCATTTCATCCAGGAAAGGGCATTTCACCATTTGGATGGCCAGCTGTCCTCCAACTCCCATGAAATGTGACACAAGTTTTTATCTTAAAGCAATTCATGAGTCATTTTAGAGAGCTGTTCTGCTGGGCTGACCCCATGGAAAATGATTTATCCCCTAATGAGCTCCACAAAAGGGCTGGAGGAAGCAACAGTTGAACTTTTCAAAGCACAGGCATAAGGGGCAGAGTTTCCCAATAAATCACTATCTACAGACTGGACGGAGGAGGGAACTTTGATAATAAATACATCTTGTTCGTTCATTTTATAAATACAAAACAGAACTTAAGAGGTTGCATGCTTTTAATGAAATTATATGATCAACTAAATTTATTTCCAGAAGAAAGCCCAACAATCTGGGGATGCTTAATTTGACATCCATGGGCCTCTATGTCTGGATTTGTGTGCAAAATTTTATGTGTGTCTGACCCTCTTCTAGTGGATCATCTGTACCACTATGTTTGCACTGAGCACTAAAGTATTCCAATACTTTTTTTGCTTAGTAAATGCACACTGCTCTGAGCTCCTCAGAGGTCCTACAATCTATTAAATAAATGGCAAGTGTCTGGCCAGCAGTGAATTTTTATCCCCCCTTTCCCTGGACCAACAACGTTAAGACCATGTTAGATGTTTAATATTTTTTTTGTTTGTTTGTTTTTTTGGTGGAAATTTATTTATTTTTTTTTCCACATTTTGATATTTTATTTTTTTTTGTTTAAATTTATTTTTTTATTGTTTAAATTTAACAATGGTTATATTACATATTTTCATCATCAGATCAGTTTAGATTAATACATATAGGTATATAAGATTGATCAAACAATTAAACATTAACCTTTCTAAATCCACATTACTTTTTTTTTTCTTTTCCCCCTTCTTTTCTTTGAGAGTTGACATATTGCATATTGTCCTCACAATCATT
>PVJA010031675.1:0-24727 GCA_004027025.1 Myocastor coypus
TCCTTCCTTCCTTCCTTCCTTCCTTCCTTCCTTCCTTCCTTCTTTCTTTTTTAATTTCTCTCTTTCTTCCAGACTGGGGTTCAATCTCATGACCTTGCACTTGCCAGGCAGGCACTTGTGCCATGAAGCTATCTCCCCGGCCCCCAAGAAAGAGGTTCTGATTAGTAAAGTGCATATCTCAAACACTTCCAACACTGATTTAAAGTGACTTACAGTGAAAGATACTGAAATTGCATAGCAGTATAAACTAAAAGGCCTTGATAGTGAGGCAAAATAGAATCATGTTTCAGAATATATTAGCTTCCTGGTAACAATTACTAAAAAGCATCCAAAATTGCAGAAAATGAGCTCATCATTCTTTCAGGTATATGGATTTGGATGCACTTATTAGTTTAAATTCAGATGTGTACGTAGGGGTAGTTGTCTGCGACTCATTCATCTTTTTTCATGAGGCACTATTATCTCCCTGTGGTTATACTGTCATCAATGTTCCTTTTCATTGGTCAGATATTATTAAACACCTTGAGTGTCAGATTCTTTTTAAGCATTGGACTTACAGAGTAAAGACATCTTTGCCCACATGGACCTTATATTTTCTTCCAAAGTTGAGTAAATATAGGCAATCAATGAAAGACAAATGTATGATCACTAAAGATTACAGAGAAAAAATGAGGAGGGCAGGAGCCAACTCAGTCAAGAGTTCCAATACACAGAATTAGAGAGCATTGCTCTTTGTATGCTTTTCATTTTTGTTACCACTACTAGAAATGTGGAAACTAATATGCAAAGTTATGTTCTGAATTATATATTGTGCATTGTATAAAGTCAATATTATGAGTTTTTAAAAGCTTTAAAACAGACATCATGCTGGGCGTGGTGGTGCACACCTGTAATCCCAGCACTTGGGAGGCTGAGACAGGAGGATCAGTGAGAGTTCAAGATCAGCCTGGGCTACAGAAGTGAGCTCAAGGCCAGCCTGAACTGCATAGTGAGACTCTGTCTCAAAAAGACAAAAAAACAAAAAAACAAAAAAACAAAAAAACAAACAAACAAAAAACCAGACATCAGTTTTATTTTAAAAGGGGAAAAAAATAAAAGCAATGAAACAGAACTTAAGGGTAACAGAAGGGTAACAACGGTTTAAACGTTGTATACTAAGAGCTGGGGAGATAGCTTAATAGAATAAGCACTTCCCTGGCAAGCACAGGGGCCTGAGTTCAATCCCCAGTTCTGAAAAAAAAAATTGTGTGCTGTTATTTTCAAAGTAATAGACATCTTTTTATGTGTTTTTTGCAAAATCTTACCATGGTATTGATGACTGAGTTTTCTTTTGCCCTGATGGAGAAATGTCTTGGTAGAATTATAAAGGCGTTAAAAAATTAAGAACAAAAAATTTCTTGAGTTGTATATGGTCTTAGTTTTTTAGAGCATTTCTTGTTTGATGTTTCAAATTACAGAAAAATAAAGTTTTGTTTTGTGGTAATGGGCATTGAAGGAAGGGCTAATTTGCCAAATTGCTCAAGCTGGACTTGAACTAGTGATTCTCCTATCTCAGGCTTTAAGAGTGCTGGGATTACAAGCGTGTTCCAAAGCACCAGGGGAAGAAATGTCATTTTGGGAGATAAAAATATATCCTTGTCATGGAAATTGAAGAGCACCTCAACAGAAGGAGCTCCCTGCACTTCACTGTTAATTTTTTACCCTGGATTTAATTTTAGTTTGAAAAGTAAAAGCAAAGAACAAAAATCAGAAACAGAGAAAGGAGTGGGCAACATAGCAGTAGAGGTGTTACAGATTTTTCAAACCAAGAATAGCTGATTAACAATGGCTGATGTATTATCTATTTTATCTTCATATCTGTTGCTCAGATTAGCAGATATCGTTATCTAAGATCAGACATATGGTTGGATACTACCACTTGCGTTCAAGAAACCTTAAATTTTTGTTCTTGTCTCTTTTTTTCTTTACCATTCTTAAAACTTTGTTTTAAGGAGAATATGGTAATAATTGATATGATATTAGAAACAGTGCACATTTAAGAAACCAAGGTGTCAGGTACTTATGCCTGGTTTTGTGTTACACATTGCAGTCCTTGATGTATCTGCTTAGATGCAGATATCAGCATATAGACTTAGTCGAGGTCAAAACACTGCACATTAACTGCTATTTTCTAAAGACTGATGAAGTACTTGCCTGGCAAGCATATGGTCCTGAGTTTAATACCCTGTACCAAAAAAGAATAAAAAAATTAAAAACTGATGGAGATTTTCAGTACAATCACCTCAGCCATTCTGTACATATATTCACATGTTTTCCTCCTACCTTTTTTCTTATCTTTTCTCTCCTCTTCATTGTTTAAACTTTGAGTTTCATTATTTTCTGTCTTACTGTATCTGTTTGTTTGCTTTATTGTTTTTTTATTTTGTGGGACTGGAGTTTGAACTCACAACCTTGCACTTGCCAGGCAGGCACTTGTGCCATGGAGCTATCTCCCCAGCCCCCATGTCTTACTATGTCAGTTATATCTTTCAGGTTTTATTTCTTCTTTCAGGTTCTTATAGTAGGGAGACAATACGATATTTACACATGTTGGTCTGGTTTATTTCACTTATGAGTGTAGCCCCTGGTTGTATGCACTTGCCTATGAAGGCTTCAAGTTTGTCTTTCTTTATAGCTGAGTAATACTCCATTGTATAAAAATATCACATCTTTTCATTCATTCCTCAGGTGAGAGGCATTTTGCTTGCTTCTAAGATTTGGCTATCACAAATTGTGCTGCTATAAACATGGGTGCATTCACTGTTAATTTTACATGTCAGGAAATCTACATTATCAGTCAATTCTCTGTATTATATCCTCACAAATCCTAAATAAGCACATAAATTTGGTAATTTTCTAGTACAAAGCAAGACTATAACACAGCAGGACATTAAAAAAATAGTGGCATCAGGGGAAGTTAGTAGGTCTGGGCCTAAGAGTTGCCATGCTTGATGTCATTCCAAAGCAAGGGGGAGATAGTAACTTGGGAAGGACATAGTTCTTCTGCTTCTTAAGTTTGTCTAGTGATTATGCATTCCTTCCTATGCAGAAGAATTTTTTTAAATAATAAAACAAAAAAGAAAAACCTTGTCCTTTTCTTTATTCTCTAAAATGTAAGACAATTTTAAAAGTGTGATCTTAAAATAAATAAATAAATAAATAAATAAATGTGTGATCTTAAAGTCAACACTCCAAAATCACTGTTGTTCCCATACATGAATAACCAACTCATTGAGTAAGAAATTAGGAAAATAACACCTTTCACAACAACATCAAGAAAATAAATAAGAAAGACTTAGGAATCAATATCACAAAAGAAGTAAAAGACTTCTACATTGAATTCTTATTTATTTAGTGAAATTCTGTATTGTTTCTAATGTTTTATTTTTTTACTATATTTTATTCCCTTTAAAAACTAAAAAAGTAGGAGGGTCAGGGAGCTAGCTCAGTAGAATAAGCACTTGCCTGGCAAGCATAGTGTCCTGAGTTCAATCCCTGGTACCGGAAAAAAAAACAAAAACTCTAAAAACATATAAAAACAAAAAGAATGCAAGTAGGGCCAAGAAAACTACAGTACTCCGAGGCGGGGGAAGAGATTGATGGTGGCTCACGCCTGTAAACCCACCACTTGGGAGGCTGAGGCAGGAGGATTGGTGCGATTTTGAGACCAGCCTGGGCTACAAAAGTGAGCTCAGGAACAGCCTCAACTGCATAGCGAGACCCTGTCTCAAAAAGACAAAAAAAAAAAAAAAAGAAAAGAAAAGAAAAGAAAAAGAGAGATTGAAGGGCCCAGCGGGATGGCTCAGTGGTCTAAATCACCTGCTTGGGAAAGCCTGAGCGGCTTCAGGGACCGCGGTTCGATCCCCGGCACCACATGCTGCGCCAGCCCTGCAGTCTGGGCGGGCTGAGCTGGCCATAAAAATGAGTGAATAAACAAACCAAGGTTGTGAAACAAGAAAAAAATAAATAAATAAAAATTAAAAAATTCTGAAAAAAAAAGGGGGGATTGAAGAGGTTTTCAGAAAATGGAATGACAACCCTTGCTTTTGGGTAGGAAGAACCAATGCAGTGAAAAAGGCCATACTTCTGAAATTGTTACATAGGTTGAATGAAATCCTAACTAAAATTCTAATGGTGTATCTCATAGAATAGGAGAAAAACAATCTTAAAAGTCATTTTGAACCAGAAGAGACCTAGAATAGCAAAGACAGTTCTAAAGGCAAAGCAGGGTTCATTGCAATCTGTCACTTGAAATTATACTACAAAGCTACTGTGATTAAAAAAAAAAAAAAAAGCAAAACAGAACAAAACAGCATGGTATTGTGAAAACAACAGACCTGAGGACCAATAGAACAGATTTGAATGTGCAGAAATAATCCCAGACATACTTAGCCACCCCATCTTTGACAAAGGAGCCAAATAGCTTCACTGGAAGAAAGACATCTCTTAAATAAATGGCACTGGAAAAACCAGCTTTCCATATGACAAAGATTAAAACAAGACCCATATCTGTTGCCATATACTAAACTAAAATTGCATTGTATCAAAGATCAAAATACTAAAACAGGAAACCTAAATCTGCTGGAGGATAGACTAGGTAGAACTCTTGAAGACTATGGTGTAGGCAAAGACTTTCTTAGCAAAACTCCAGTTGCACAGGAACTATCACAAGGAATTGATAACTGGGCTCTCATCTTACTAAAAAGCTTTTCCACAGCAAGAGAAATCACCAACAGGGTAAAGGGACAACCCACAGTGTAGGAAAAAAATTGGTAGCAATTTATAGGACAAAGGACTAATATCTAGAGCATATAAGAAGCTATAGAAAATCAGACCTTCCAAATTTAAAGACTCGATCCAAATATGGGCATCTGAAATGAATATATGCTTCTTAGATGAAATACAAACAGGAAATAAATACATGAAAAATGTGCAAGATCACTGGTCATTTGAGAGATGCATATTAAAATAATGTTTAGATTCTGTCTCACTCTTGGGTGGACGAAATAGCTCAGGGGCACAAGTGCCTGCCTGGCAACTGCAAGGTCCTAATTTTGATCCCTGGTTCTGAAAAAAAAATTCTATCGTACTCCAGAAAGAATGGCTACAGTCAAGAAATCAACCAAGGGCTGGCCAGGTAGCTCAATGAACTAAAGCACCTGCTTAGGCACGTGTAGTGACCAGGGTTCAATCCCCAGTATGTCGTGCTGGCACTGCCCCTGGGGTGTGCTGAAACATTAGCTGAGACTGGGTGTGGTGGCATGTGCCTATAATCCCAGTGCTTGGGAGGCTGAAATCAGGAGGATTGTTATGAGTCAGATCTGTAAAATGAGACCCGGCAGACCCTGTACTAAATGCAAGAAGAAAAATAAGAAATCAAGCAACAATAACAAATGCTGGAGAGGCTGTGCGGGAAAAAGAACCCTTGTCCACTGTTGGTGGGAATTTAGACCAGTGCAAGTACTGTGGAAAACAGGGTGGACATTACTGAAACAACTAAGACTTGAGGTTCTATTTAACCCAGCTATTTCCCTTCTTGATATCTTGCTGAAAAAATGAAAAGCCTCATACCACAGTTATATAGGTACACTCATAGTTATGGTGGCACTGTTTGTAATAGGTGAATCTTGGAAACAGCCTAAATGTTCATTAACTGATGAATGGAAAAAGGAGTGTGAGGTTTTTATACAGTGGAATACTACTCTGTCATAAGGATAAACTTGAGACATTTGTGGGTGAATGGATGCACGTCCAGACCACACTCTTAAGTGAAATACATTGAACGTGTGGCAAATATTGCATTGTTTCTCTGGTGTACGAAACTGAAAGTATGAAGAAGAACCAAAATCTGTAATAGATACGGTGAAATAGGAGGAAAATATTCAAATGTGAAGGGGAACTAGGGAGGAGGGGGGTGGGGAAAGGATGGAAGGGAAAAGAAGAAAAGACAATAGAAGGAAAAAAAAAACTTTTGTAAATGAGGAGAGGAAGAGATATTGAATGGAGGGTAGGAGAAGGGGAAAAAGATTCAAGGCATATTGTGTATGAGTACAACTTCCTGATGATGAATGTGATGATTATGTCCACTTAAACTGTACCAGTAATATGGGCTGGGGAGATAGCTCCATGTTACAAGTATGCGCCTGGCAAATGCAAGGTTGGAAGTTCAAAGCCCAGTCCCGTGCCGAGGGGTGGAAGGGAGTACCAGCGAACTTAATTTATTTTTTTAAGAATTATTTTATTTTATTTATTATTTTTTTCTTGTTTCACAACTTTTGTTTGTTCATTTATTTATTTTTATGGCCAGCTCAGCCTGCCCTGAGGGCAGGGCTGGCTCAGCATGTGGTGCCGGGGATTGAACCTCAGTCCCTGCAGCTGCCTAAGCTTTCCTAAGCAGGCGCTTTCACGGAGCCATCCTGTGGGGCCCCACCAGCGAACTTAATTTAAAACAATAAAAAATATGTTAAAATGTGACCTTGGTTCATGCTTACTGGCTCCGTCCTTCAGTCCCAGCTACTCCAGAGCCCAAGGTAGAGGATCACCTGATTGGAGAGTAGCCAGCACTCCTTTTAAAGCCAAGTGTGATCTTGAAAAACTACTGAAGGAGAGATAGCAGGAAAGAAAGCAGTAGGTACTCCACAGGGACGAGGTGTGGATGGTAGAATGGCACCCAGCTGTCCAAAAGGGACATTATCAATTTTTGTAGGCCTTTGTTCAGATAGACAGAGCATAAATTATGAGAAAAAATGATAGCCATACCCATGACAGCTAACATAAGGACTGGCACAGTTGGCCTTGTTGGCATGTGCCTGTAATCTCAGCATTCTGGAGAGATCGAAGGAGGAGATCACAAGTTTGGTCCCAGTTTGGGTGATTTAGGGACTTTGTGAAACCCTACTTCAAAACTTAAAAAGGACTGGCTAGATAGCTCAGTGGACTAAAGCACCTGCTTAGGCAGAGGGCAGGGGCCAGGTTTGATCCCTGGTGGTGTGGCATGCCAGTCCTGCCCCCAGGGTGTGCTGAGATGGGCCATTAAGATTGGGCGGGGTGTGGTGGGACGGGGTGGGGCGGGGTGGGGTGTGTCTTTAATCCCAGCGCTTGGGAGGCTGTAAACAGGTGGATTACTATGAGTCCAATTCATGTAGTGAGACCATATAGATCCTGTAGACCCTGTCCTAAATACAAAAGACAAAAAACAAAAAGGGTCTGGAGATGTAGGTAGTGCAGGCCCTGGCTCAGTCCCCATAGTGTAGCAGTGGGGTTAGGGGGATTAGGACTGTTAACATTTTAGAAAATTAGCATTTCAAGGATCTAAAAGAATAAAGTGCAGGAACAAGTGAAAAAGATGCTTAATGAGGATAAACTCAAAGAAACCATTCTATATGTGGGTCCACCAAAATAGAGAGACTATCTTGTAAAAAAAGAGAGATAAAGTTAACTTTCCCAAAAGGAAAATGTTATTCATCGCTAGTATACAAAAGTAGGAAAGAACAGCACTGCTTTTGATTATATCCAAACAAGAGCTCAAAGAAGAAGAAAAATGCCATGGCCCCACGTTGTAAAGTGGGAGGAGACAAAGTTACCAGATGGTGGGATGAAGCACTCTTGACTATGAATAGAGAAAAGGTGGGACTGGAGAGTGAGCCAGGAGCAAGGTCAGCCCGATGCCCCAAGTCTACCCAATGTAAAGGCTCGCTCTTTAAGTGGAATTATGGGTAACAATGCTTCCAATCTAAAAGCATCAACAGTAATGATAAAACTTGGCCTTCTAACTTATGTCACCAGTCAGAGCATGTTACTTTGGAAGAGTCAATTGGAAGATTCAAGGAGTTAAAGTTTGCTTACTTGATCCTGACTTTTGAAAAATGTAATAAATCCCTGAAGTCCACAATAATCTATTGGGGGCCTGTGGACTGGCACCCGTTTAAGCGTCTGCTCAGACAAATGCAGTCAGGCACAGGGGATCTGGATTTGATCTACACCTCCACAACTGAAACCCGACGTGCCTTGAGGGCCTCCTTAGACAGGTCAATAAAATATTTTATTATAGCTGAGCAAAATATGATTAAGGAGAACTATTCTTTTTTCTTACCTCACATTGTAAACTGAAAGCCTAATAGAATTTTTTCCACTCTAAAAATATAAACTAAGGGCCCGGCAGGATGGCTCAGTGGTCTAAAGCGCCTGCTTAGGAAAGCTTAGGTGGCTGCAGGGACCGCGGTTCGATCCCCAGCACCACATGCTGCGCCAGCCCTGCCCTCAGGGCGGGCTGAGCCGGCCATAAAAATAAATAAATAAACAAACAAAAGTTCTGAAAAAAGAAAAAAATAAAATAAAATAAAAATAAATAAACTAAGTCCATTATTCACATACATTTTAATTGAAGAGCAGCTGTCACTGTAGCGTCAGGCGACACACAGCACAGCTAACTTCTTATTGAAAGTCGTAGGGCTGGGAAAGCTATGGTGGTGCACACCTCACCTGCATCCCCATCACTCTGGGAAGTTCAAGCCCAGCATGGGCACCTTCATGACTTAGTGAGAACCTGACTCAAAATACAGAAGAGCCTGGAAAAGGGCTCAGTGAGAAGGTCCTTGTTCTATCCCCAGTGCTGAAAGAAAAAAGGAAACAAAAGATAATATAGGACATGTTTGCTGAACCTTTTAAATAACATTTGAATTAATTAATTGATTAATTGAAGGTGCTTTGAATTGAATTCAGTGCCTCACGTTTGCCAGGCAGAGGCTGTGCTGCTGAATTGCCCCTCCAGCCCTACTTAAACAGTGTTAAACGGAAAATCCTCAAGGTCAAATACTAAAGAGACCCGTATCAAGAAATGAGAAGTATGCTTGGAGAAGTTATTTTCTTTCTTTTTTTTGAATTTATTTTATTTTATTCTTGTTTCGGAACTTTTGTTTGTTTATTTATTTTTATGGCTGGCTCCGCCTGCTCTCAGGGCAGGGCTGGCGCAGCATGTGGTGCCGGGTATTGAACGGCGGTCCCTGCAACCGCCTAAGCTTTCCTAAGCAGGCGCTTTACACCACTGAGCCATCCTGCCGGGCCCCTGGAGAAGTTATTTTCCAAGCAAAATTAAGAGAGGTTACAGGGCAATAAAGTAGCAAGAATGAAAGGAACGCAGAGTTCAAGTGCCACCGCTGGGGTAGCTACACACTGCAGATATGGTGAGATTTATCAGGTCTAATTCAGTTCTTCACTATTTACTAAGAGGTTATTTGTTGTTGTTGTTGTTGTTGTTGTTATTATTATTATTATTATTATTATTATTATTATTATTATTATTATTATTGCCAGCTCAGCTTGCCCTAGGGGTGGGGCTAGCTCAGCATGTGGTGCCGGGGATCGAACCACAGTCCCTATAGTTGCCTAAGAAGATGCTTTAGACCGCTGAGCCAGCTCGCTGGCCCACTAGAAGGATATTTGTAGAACAGTTATTTCAAAAACAGTTCCAAAGCTCACTTGCCCTTTTCTGTGATTTTTGATCCTAGGTGAAGGACCGAAGGAACCTCGCACATTTTTCGTGTTGCCATTGGGTCTTATCTCGTTATTTCTTTTGTTACTCACCTGTCTGCTTTTGCATAAGCAAAAAACTTTGCTGAAATCGGTAAGTTATGTATTCTAATGCTTGGTCTAAGACAGTAGATAACTGGAAAAGTTTTGTCTTTAGAACCAGCAGGCCTACATTTTCTAATTTTACCTGCTTCCTCAGAGTCTATACTTGATGCTGTATGGATTATGATAAGCTTTTCAGAAAATACAGTCACTACAAAAGGACTCTACAAGGATACATTTTGGTGTATGGGCGTTACTTTTGTTAAAGTAGAAGAATAAAGCTTTAGATCCTGGAACATTAATCAGCTTTAGTCAGAGAAAGAGGCTCAGAAGAAGAGCAAATTGGAGGAAAGGAGGAGACCACGAATAGGGGAAAAAATATTCCCAATGTGTGTCTAAGCAGTAGATCCCATCCACATGATAAAATGCGGCACCTGTGCTCAGAGCTCATGTGCTACTACTTGGGCAAGACCGAAGCCCTGCAGAAGCACAGCTTATGATAGACTTTAAAAAGGCTGCTACGTAAGTTGTGCAGATAATACTCTAAGATTTTCAAAGATGAGGAGAGCACAGTCGGAGAACTTTAAAACTGCGTTGAAAAAAAAAAAAAAAAACAAAACTTAGTACTAGGACTTTTCCTGATAGAAATGTTAACATGTATGAAATGTTTCACTTTGTCTGAAAAGTGATTGTATGCCTGTTTCTTCTGAGTTATTAATGTATATTGTAACCCAAAAATACAAAAGACTCAAAAATCGAAAAGAAGTGCTTTATTTTAGCTTGGCCAGCGGCTACACTCCTTCACATGTAGAGAGAGTGATTGCCAGGTGCTGTTGCTAGGGGATGTTTAAGCAGAAAAACCACAGGTTGGGGAGGTGGGGGACAATTGGTTTAGGGCAGAATCACCTGGGATATTGAGTTGGGAAGGTGGGGGGGCAATTTTCTGGGAACTGGTTTAGGGAATAATCACCTGGGATACTGATCATGTTTATTTGACATTTTATAAAACAATGGCCTGTTTATAGAGTAATTTGTCAAGCATATATGTGTCAGTTTCACCCCCTGGCAGTTTTGCCTCCCAAGGGGGAATGACAAGGAAGTGTGAGGTGTGTGTGTGTGTGTGTGTGTGTGTGTGTGTGTGTGTGGCATAGTGGGCAAAGTTGTACAGTACAGAATTTATGGTGAACATTTGTTACAGAGATTGTAGAGTTTGTGGTGTGGTTACACAGGGAACAAATTGGGTTGCCAAGTATATACAAGGTAGCGCCTGCAAAGAGGGGACAAAAGAGAAATTTTGCAGCTAGACATTTGTATGAACCTTATAGATTAGTGTCAGTGGCAAGTTACAGAATCTTGAGTTCACAGAGTTACGTTTAGTACAAGATGGAAGTACATAAGGAAAAATCATAGGTTATAACAATGTGCAGTGAAATTGTGCTATTCATGAGAGTTTATTAATAACAGCACTCTCTAAATTTCAGATTTTCCATATGAAGAAAGAAGCCTTTTCTCAACAAGAGACATTCTTTTGACTTACCAATTTCTATCTACAAGGCCAAATGTTAAATAGGAGTCTTGTGAAAATGAAGTTCTTCTTCACATGTTGAATACATCTCACTGGAAACCATAGATATATTTAAATAGGCTTCAGAACACACAAACCCTGAGGTAGCAGTACATTTATTGGATTCTCCTAGTGGATTTTTTCTTTATGAGTCTGTCGTGAGAGTGCTGCCCGTAGAGTCAAGGGATGAGTCAGAGTCTGTTCAAGTGATGCAATAATAAAATAATGTGATTTTGCAATCTTCACTAAGTTGTAGGTATACTGCCAAATCTTGGAAGATGAAGTTTAGCATTTTTCTTCTGCCACAGTTTTCATTTGTCTTAAACTGCACTCTGACTGAAAGTTTTCACCATGAGACTGGCATTAAAAGTAACCTGAGGAGGGACTGGTGAGATGACTCAGCTGTCTAAAGTACCTACACTTGGACAAACTTAGGCAACCACAGGGACCAGGATTGGTCCCCGGTACCACATGATGTGCCAGTCCCACCCCCAGGGCAGGCTCAGCTGGCCATAACATAAATAAATAAATAAATAAATAAATAAATAAATAAATAAAGTTTTAAAAAAAGTAACCTGAGCACTGACTAAGTAGGAAACAGCAAGTTTTAAATGTGGTCATAGGCCACAATGTGTGTGTCACATTTCATGAAAGAAAAAGGAGTGGGGAATGTAGTGACAATTATCTGAATAATTCAGAAGTCATAAGTCACATAATAAACTCTGGAATTTCCTGTACCAATTGGGAGGCGGTCTTTTATAATTTCTGATGAGTGTGTGTATGTGTGAACGTGGATTGAACTCATGCTTGCTTTTCCATCCCTTTCTGTTTGTTTGATTGATTGATTGATTGGTTGATTGATTGATTTTTGCAGGACCAGGGCTTGAACCTATGACCTGCACTTGCCAGGCAGGCACTTGTGCCACAGAACTATCTCCCTGGCCCCCTAGTTTTATTTTATCTTATTTTATGTATTTAGTACGGAGTCTACAGGATCTCACTATGTAGATCGGACTTGTAGTGATCTGCCTATTTACAGCCTCCCTAGCACTGGGATTATAGGCATGTGCCATCATGCCCAGTCTCAGTTGCTATCTCAGTGCCCCCCCGGGGGGGGGAGTGGGACTGGCATGGCACGTGGGGGATCGAACCCTGGTCCCTGCATCATATTAAGTAGATGTCTTAGTCTGCTGAGCTATCTCTTGCCAGCCTTTTAAGTTTTATTTTTGACAAAGTGTCTCGATTAGTTGCCCAGACTGAGTTTGAACATGTGATGCTTCTGCTTCAGCCTCTGAGTAGATGGGATTACAGGCATGCACCACCAAATCTGGCTCTTTTTATTTTTTCTTTTTTTGGAGTTGTTTGGCCAGTTGGTGGGTGTGGTTTGATTTAGGGATCAAAAGGCACACATCTTGGAAGTCAATGTACTTGCAACCTTGAGCAGATGTGGTTACCAGGGTGTAGATGATTGCTGTACCCATGGGTGTCCAGGGGCCAGGTATATAGCTCAGTGGCATAAGCATCTGCTTGGCAAGCACAAGGTCCTGAGTACAATCTCCAGTACCACAAAAGAAAAGAAAACAAAACAAAACAAAATGGGTGTCCAAACTTTTGGTTTGGCTGAACAGCACTGAGTGAAGAGGAATTATCTTGGGATGCATGTAAAATATTTAGG
The DNA here is from genome assembly GCA_004027025.1 of Myocastor coypus. Lineage (NCBI taxonomy): Eukaryota > Metazoa > Chordata > Mammalia > Rodentia > Myocastoridae > Myocastor > Myocastor coypus. The sequence continues at coordinate 12,849 of PVJA010031675.1, forward strand.
ATAGTTAATATGTGTGAGTACTGAAACTTTCTTTGTTTATATTTGCAGTATTGGGGGTTGAACCTAGTATCTTCACACTGAGGTATATCCCCAGTAACCCCTCCCCTTCCTTGTGAGACAGTCTTCCATAGGTCACTAAGTTGCCCACACTGGGGTAGAGTTTTCAGTCCTCTGCCTTAGCCTCTTGAATGTGAGCATTAGGGGCATGGGACACTATGCTGTACCTTCTTTCTTTCTTATGCTTGAACATACTGTATCATTTGATAAAACAACAAAATAAACCAGTTTAATAATTAAACAAGAAACCTTACTTGTTTACTAAATAGCAATAAATGCCTGTTTTCACAGGCATACACCACATAGGTAAGTTAAAATACTACATATATATATACATTATGGCCAACTCAGCCTGCCCTGGGCATGGAGCTTACGCAGCATGTGGTGCCAGGGATCAAATTGCAGTCCCTGCAGTTTCCTAAGCTTGCCTAAGCAGGTGTTTTAGACCACTGAGCCATCTTACTGGGCCCCCAAATACTACTTTTTGTCACCACTGCCTTTTCCCCACAGTGTTGCACAAGTGTACTTAAGTCACCTAATGTGCTGCTTTGGATTGGACTGCATGAGTGAACACTGCCCTGTGCCCTCTTCTATACGGCATGTGACTGTTAACCTGTGCAGTCTGTGAGCACCACACAATCAGGTCATGAAAAATATCACTGAGAGGCACATACCAATGTTAAGGGTTTCTGACCTTGTGGAGCTGCGTTCCTAGCTACCCAGTGCCACATTCTGCCTATAGGCCTCGGGCTGTGTGTGCTGATGTAAACTCAGGGAAGATTGGACACATATTACAGTCAAGAGCCTCGTTTTAGTTTGGACTAGTGTTATTCAGAATAGAGTAGGCAACACCCAAGCACTTATTAGGAATTCCCCAACCAATTTGTATTTTAACAACATTCTGTAGAGACTCATTTGTACATTTAATTTGTAAAGCACTGATATACAACAATATCTTGAAATGAAAACTGCCAAATAATTGAATGCTGAGCTAGGGTCGCAGTCAGGGTGAATACAAGTGTGGCCATCATTGCCACTGAGCATCTATTTAAAAGAAAGGGAAAGTAGCTAAAACATAGATGTAAACCAGCATAACATCCTTTGCTTGGAATAAATGATGGAATGTACCATTATTTTTCAGAGTGAGCCTGTCCTTGTTAAATATTAAAATTTCCTGGGCCAGCCCTGCCCCAAAGTTCCATGGTAGTATGACATAATTAGTAGCTGTTGTCAAACTAGGGCTTACTGGGCTCGGCAGGATGGCTCAGTGGTCTAAAGCACCTGCTTAGGAAAGCTTAGGTGGCTGCAGGGACCGCAGTTCGATCCCGGGCACCACATGCTGCGCCAGCCATGCCCTCAGGGCAGGCTGAGCCGGCCATAAAAATAAATAAACAAACAAACAAACAAAAGTTCTGAAACAAAAAAATAAATAAGATAAAAAATTCTTAAAAAAAACAAAAAGAATAAAAAAACTAGGGCTTACTAAAGTTGCTCTGAGGTGCTGAGGGATATGGAGAAAGAAGTAGAGTACAAAGGTCACAGTGAAGCAGGAAAATAGTAGACACCTCTATCCAGGGATTCTGAGTGGATTTTGGACAGTTAGTCTTTTCATTCTCCTATGTAGACCATGCACGTCTGGAACCATTGCTATAAACCTAGAAACGCCAAGCAGAATTGCACTAATAAAACGGGTATGAGAATCAAGTCATACTAAGCTTAAAAAGAAAAAAGAACCCGAAACTCCTGACCTGCTAATTACATAGATTTGTTATCTTTGCAGTAATGTTGATGTAAGACTTTTATGTTATATAAGAGAAATAAATGTAACCCTCAACCTGGTAGATGACTGATATGCCAGCTTTGTGTTCTCCAAAACTGAGCAATGAATTTTAAGGAACAATGGAGATTAAGAGTACAAAACTTTATAGAAAGAGATGCAACTCTTGAGAAAACAGGGAATCTGACTAGATTGTCATAGACCCTACTGCACAGGGAAAGTTTTATGGAATAAAATCATAAAGTGAGTACAACATGGCCTAAAACAATGCCAGGCCAGTGACTGTAACTATGGCCACTGCTTTGGTAATACAGGTTTAATGGGGAAGAAGGTCACATAGCAACTATATATGGAAGGAACAAGGAACTTCTCATGAAAGGATAGATCCAGGGGTCTTGGTCACCCATCAAGGTGACTTGCATTTATGTAGATTTTATTGTTATTTATTTTTGTTTGTTTGTTTTGTTTTTTGGTGGGACCAGGTTTCGAACTCATGACCTTGCACTTGCCAGGCAGACACTTGTGCCACAGAGCTATCTCCCCAGCCCCTATGTAGACTTCACTGATCCAGGTGGTGCTGCTTATCCTATCTCATGTGGGCCCAATTGTAATGTGTTTTTTCTTTTCTTTTTTTTTTTCTTTTTGCGGGACTGGGCTTTGAACTCATGACCTTGCACTTGCCAGGCAGGCACTTGTGCCACGGAGCTATCTCCCCGGCCCCCTTATCTTTTGTATTGACTTTCTAGGACCTAGTTCAGTCTGCCTGCCTATAACATTTTGACCTAATTTAGCTGTCTATAATAATGTGACGACAGATTTAATGAAAGTTTTAGTTGATGTTTTTGCAGTATGTTGGCATTTTAAAATATTGACTATTTCCCCAGTATTTAACACTTAGTGCTGAGAGTCTGGTCCCTCTTACCTGTCTTCTGCTACTTGAAGCTGTTCCAGCTGCTCACTTGGAACCCTGTTCTCTGGGAGCTCCTAGGTGGATCAACCAAGACACAATACCTGTCATAGCAGGAGTTCCTGAAAAATTTACTGTAGGACTTGAGTGTGCAAGGTTGGTTTCATGCTTGTGTCCTGTACAATTACATGGAGCCCCCTGTACTTGGGAAAGTCCCAAACAGGTTTTCATGATCTGAAGTTGTTACCTGAAATCCTTAATAATTTTTTTATTTTATTTTATTTTTGTCTTTTTGAGACAGGGTCTTAATAGGCAGTTCAGGCTGGACTTGAACTCACTTTGGTAGCCCAGGCTGGTCTTGAACTCATACTGATACTCCTGCCTCAGCCTCCCGAGTACTGGGATTACAGGTGAGAGCCACCACACCTGGCTAATTTATTTTATTTTTTAAATAATTTTTTATTTTTTATTTTATTTTTTTCTTGTTTCAGAACTTTTGTTTGTTTGTTTATTTTCATGGCCGGCTCAGCCTGCCCCGAGGGCAGGGCTGGCACAGCATGTGGTGCCGGGGATCGAACCATGGTCCCTGAAGCTGCCCAAGCTTTCCCAAGCAGGCGCTTTAGACCACTGAGCCATCCTGATGGGCCCCTCACTAGGCACTTTCACAGGCAAAAGAAAGGAAGAGAGCAGAAAGGACTGTGGGTGGGTAGGAGGGTGGGTGGAGGCAACGGGGGCTGTCTTGACCTGCCAAGGTCTGTGCTTCAGCATAGAAACATCATAGGCTCGTGGTAATGAACCTAGAGCTGAAGAAGGCTGTTTATATCATTGAAAGCCCCAGAAGATTCTTAGTCACTGTGTAGGCTATGCATGGGAGAGGAATAACATTTCTTAGCACGTGAAGCAGCCAAGTAGCAAAACAAATAAAAACAGCAACCACTGAGAGGATCAGAATCCAGAGTTATCACAGTGCATTATCAAAAATGTGCACATTCAGAAAATATTACAAGTTAACTAAAGAAACAGGAAAATTTAATCCATGCACTGAAAAAAAAAAAAAAACAAAAAAGCAGGCAACAGAGATTGCCTTTGAAAAGGTCCTGATGCAAGATTTAATGAAGACATAAATGCAACCATTTTTTTTAACGATCTAGGACGGACTATCCTTAAAGAAATAAAGCATGTCAGGCATGGTGGTGCACACCTATAATCCTAGCATTTAGCAAGCTAGGACAAGAACACAGCCACAAATTCAGGCACAACCTAGGCTACATAATGAACTCAAAGCCAGCATAAGCCACATAGTGAAATTCTGCCAAAAAAAAAAAATCATGTCTTTGCAGCCACAAACAGAAACACCAAAACATCACTCAGGAATTGGAGGCAGACTTATTTAGCATTCATGGCCCTAATAGGGATTTAATGCCCAAAAGGTCAGGTCCTGAAGAGTGGTGGCCTAGCATGTTTATAGGCTAAGTGGAAAGTATAGAAGCACAATGCTTGGCTGTCTTTCATTGATTCTTATCATCTGCACCATAGTTGCCACCTGTAGCTAGGAGACTAGGAACTGTAACAGGAACTGGAGTAAACTGGAGATTATCAGGACATCTAATGGAAACTGACTGATACCGGCTTGGGGGCTCATTTTCTGCTACATCATCAAAGAGAGAATATCAGTGAAAATTATTTAAAAAATAAAATTTACCAGAGGGATTAAACAGTACATTCACATTTACAGAGGAAACAGTAAACTTAAGAGTATATGGGTAGGAATTATGCAATATGAAAAACAAACAAGAAAAAGACAGAATTTCAAAGAAATCTGTGATGTAACTCAAAACACTGACATTCATGTAATACAAATGAAACAGGAGAGAAAAGAGCTCAACAGACAAATGGTGAAGAAATGGAGGCTGAAATCTTACCAAATTTGATGAAAAACCTTAGTGTACGCACCTCAAAAGTTTGATGAAATCCAATTAGATAAATGCAAGGGTACAGACACAACGGAACCCTAATAAGGTTGATATCTGACGTCACTTTAGGAAAAAGGAGAAGACAACGCAATGTTATGCCATATTTGAAGAGCCAAAAAGAAACAAACTGGCCAAGGATGATTTTATATCCAGCAAAATATCTTTCAGAAGTAAAGTCCAAATAAGCACATTGCCAGAAGAGAAAAACCGAGAGAATTAGTTGCTAGCAAATATTCCTTATGAAAAATACTAAAGAAGTTCTTCAGATTGATTTTACATGTGACCTTACATGTTAATTCAAATTTGCACTCTGAATCCAGGGAGATAGCTCAGAGGCTTAAGTGCTTGCATGGCAAGTGCAAAATTCTAAGTTCGATCCTTGGTATAGCAAACAAACAAACAAAATCTTTCCTTTAATTACAAAGGAAGTTTGTAAATTTGCACGCAAAAATCCCCAAATGTGTCTGGGGAGATAGATCCATGGCACAAGGGCCTGCCTGGCAAGTGCAAAGTTATGAGTTCAACCCCCGGTCCCACAAAAAAAAATCCCCAAAGAGAACTGATAAAAGTAATTACATAGTTACAAATGTCATGCATCATATATGTGCATTTCTTTCTCTTTTTTTTTTTCCTTTGGGGTAGATTTTATTTTCTCTTTAACTTTATTCCGAAATGAATAAATAACATGATATGAATAGATTACGCATTGTAAATAAATTATTTGCAAACAAGTGAATATAACAATAAAAATTGTCTAAGATAAAAATGAAGAAAAAAGGATTTACAGGGGCTGGGGAGATAGTTCTGTGCCACAAGTGCCTGCCTGGCAAGTGCAAGGTAGTGAGTTTGAACCCTGGTCCTGCAAAAAAGAAAGAATTTACATATCAGTCATATAACAGTTCACTCTGTGCCAAAATCAAGAAAGCTTTAAAGATTTTTAAAATGTATTTATTTGGTACAGGGTCACCCTGTGCAGCTTGGACTCATAGTGATCCTCCTATTTCAGCCTCCCCAGCACTGGAGTTCCAGGGCCAACATGGCATGTGGTACTGGGGATGGAGCCCAGGTCCTTGCACTTGCCAGGCAGGTGCTTAGACTGCCGAGCTGTCTCCATAGTCCCCGAATCAAGAAATTTATATTCATATAATTATAATTCTCAAAGTAGAAAGGGGTGGGCAATAAATATTTAAAGATTTAAAATTTGTAAATTTAGTTGAAATTATAGCACATTTCCAGGAAAAATGAACCTTTTGCACAAGAAATATGAATAAAATCATAGCAAGATAAAAACGAAATTGTAAAAATCTAATTGTAAAGAAAAATCATTAAAGCATATATATAAAAGAAAAAAATTAGTTATATTGGATAAAATTAAATAGCATCTTATTCCACATTAGAAAAAAAGGAGCAAGTGGTTAAGAAACTAGATTTATTTATTTGTTTATTTATTTATTTATTTATGGAACTGGGTTTCAAACTCACAACCTTGCACTTGCCAACCAGGCACTTGTGCCCCTGAGCTATCTCCCTGGCCCCTAGACTAATTAAAGGACTGAAAAAACATCTGCCCTCATTTAATTTTATACTTAGCAAACATACCTTTGGAAACTAAAGGTAGAATATTTTACTTGAAATATTCTAATATCTCCAGATGTAGCATGTAGAAAAGAACAAAGACCATAATCCAGAAGAGAAGTTGCTGTATGATCCTAAAGAATAAAGAGCTCTCAAAATGGTAGCAATGCAGGACTATGTAAAATATAATTATATTAAATGAACCCATTTTGTGTGCATGTGTGTGTGTGTGTGTGTGTGTGTGTGTGTGAAAAAGATGAGGAAGAACTAATATAAAGTCAATGGAAAATGGAAATACACTTTTTAAAGTTTCTAATACTAGGACAAAATATCATACCATGTCTTATAAGTAGGTTGTAAGTCAAAGATACGGTATAAATCATAAAACAAAAATTAAAATTAAACACTATTTAGAAAATTAAATATTTTTTGAAAATTAATTAAATATTAATTTAAAATTAAATTAAATATTTCAAAACATTCAAAAATTAAAATTAAATCGTGAGTCCAACTAAGAGAACAGAATTTTGTGTATCATATGTACAATTCTGTGATCAATTCAGAGTACTTGCATGGCATTTGGATAGGTGAATATATATGGAAGTATCAGCTAAGAGAAAGTTTTCATGATAGTAAAGAATTACTAAGAATAAAACATAACATAAATACTACAATGACAAATACGTAACCAGAATCTCTAACAGTTTGAGGACAGGATATCACACAAAGTTCTAGTATGTCATGTTCATGGACAGTGTCCATGACACTTACTGGTGGCCAAGTGTCACTTGTAGGACTGAGCTACTGCTATTTTCTTGATCTCCACCCTGTAGACCCTGCCAGAATCATGACTCATAGAGTGCAGGAGATGTCCATTTGTAGAATATGTTGATGGACATAATATGCTGCTGCATACAAAAGAATAGTTGAAAGACTGCTGTTGTATATCTCTTTTTCTCTTGCGTTTAATCTTTTGCCCTATTTGGTGGGTTCTTTCTGTTTTCCTTCATGCAGTTGTGGTCATTTTGATCCTCTCTAGAATATCTTTTAGTAGTCTGTGTAGGGTTAGTTTTCTTATCATGAAATTCTTTAGTTATTTTCTGTCCTGGAAGTATTTCACTTCTCCATTATACCTGAGAGTTTTGCAGAGTATATCAGTCTAGTTTGGAATTTATTTTCTTGCAAGTCATGTAGTACTTAGCTCCATGCTCTTCTTGACTTGATGGTTTGTAAAGAGAAATCTGCCGTTATTCTAATGGGCTTTCCTTTAAATATGATGCTTCTTTTCTCTAGCAGCTTTTAGTATACTGTTCCTGTGCTGAATTTCTGGGATCTTGATTGTTCTATGTCTGGATGTGGCTTTAATTGGGTTGATGTTATTTGGAGTTGTATATGCTTTGGTTACTTAAATGTCTGATTGTTTCCCTTTATTTGGAAAGTTTTCTGCTATTACTTCTGTCCATATTCTTTTTATATCATTTGTACAGACTTCTTTCTCATTGATGCCTGTTAGTCTTACGCTGTTCATCTTTGCATCATCTTGCAGATGTTAAATTACTTTTTCCTGCATCCTAGTTGTTTTAAGAGATCTTTTCTTACCTTTTCACTGGCCACAATGGTGTCTTCAAGGTCTGAAAGTCTATTTTCACTTTCATTGAAACAGTTTTGCGAGCTTTTGATTGTATAGCACTTTGAATCTACTTCATGCATTCTGTTTCTTTCCTGTATTGCTCATTCAAAGATTCTATCATTTTTCTATTCTCCTCTAGTTTTTTTTTTTAATCAGTGTCTTCTTTAGAAGTACTTAGTACTTCTTTCATTATAATTAACATTTCTTTTTTTACTTCAGAAATTATTTCTGCTCGGATTTCCTCTATACTTTTCTGCAGTTGTTTCTTTACTTCAGATGGTACTATTTCAGAGAGTTCAGGTGTGTGATTTCCATTTTCTTCCATGCGGTTGTCTCCTGCATTTGTTCTGGATGGGCTTAGAGCTTGTGAATACATTTTGCTCCTTCTCTTTGTTATTTTGTGTAGCCCTGCATTCTGACTTTTGTTGTGGAGCTTTGGTAGAGCTCTTACCTTAGCTCCAGGTCTGGATCTACCAAGTTCCAAATTGTCCATGTGTGTGTGGCTTGGGTCTAGCTGCTGAGCTCCACTTCTTGCTGCTGCAGCCCCTGGAGGTGAACCTGCTGTGCCACTCTGACAAGATGTTCTGCTGGTGGATCAGCTGGGTGGGACTTGTCTCTATCCTCTCTCCAGTGAGTTCTGCTGCAGTTTTTCATACTGGGCCTGTCTGATGGTTGAAGTTCCACTCACATTCTGGACCTGGGCTCTGGGTTGAATGAGGATCTGGTGGGTCCTGGGCATCTTATGCCATGCCTGGATGCTGGGTCAAATGAGTTTCCAGCAGGTCCCTTGACAGTCCCACTGATATGCTGGGCCTGATAAATTTGCGTTTCTTATCCTTTTGTTAACTAAATTAAAAAGTAGTATTAGACAACAGGTACAAAATTGTATTGTTGGAGCAACAAACTACAGAAATGTAAGATACTTGACAATAGCAGCACAGAAAAAGCCTGTGAGTGGAAGAAACTTTCATTGCAGTATGGAAATGACTCCTGGTATGATTTGTATCCATAGGAGGAAGCAAAGGTAACTAGGTATGTAAAGAAAAGATTCATAAAACATACTGCAAATATATTTTTTACCACTTTTGAAAGTCGTATAATATAAATTAGTAATTATAACAATTTATTATTGCTGGACATGGTGGCTCATGTATATAATCCCAGTAGTATGGGATGCTGAGGCAGGAAGATCCCTGTGAGTTTGAGCCCAGCTTGGGCTATGTAGTCAGCTCAAACCAACTCTGAGCTACATAATGAGATCCTGTCTCAAAAAGAAAGAAAATGTAAGAAAAAAGTTAAGAATGCATTATTTAGTTGTAACATGAATAAATATCATGTAAAGAATAATATGAATAATGTGTCTGTTAAAAAATGGTGAAGACATAAAGCTCTATAGGAGTAGCACTTTCTACATGTCACTGTTGTTAACTTAATATAAATTAGACCTGATAAGGTAAAATAACTACAGAAGCCCTAGAGCAACCATTAAGAAAATATATTTTCAAAATATAGTGAAAACAATAAAAGCATTAATCAAATGTTGTACTGAAATATTTGCATAACACAAGTCCAGGCAGTAAGAGGGAAAGAGCAAAATTAGTCATAAAAAACAAAGGCTATGTCCACACCCTGTGCTCTGTATAACTATTATGAGGACAATATGTCATGTGTCAATTACTGCGAATTACTACTATTGTGTCTTGAAGCTGTCATATTGTTATTTTTTATTAAAAGTAATTAAAAAAACAAAGGGTAAATTATACCCCAAATCCAATCAGTTAATAACTATTATGTGAATTAGTTAAGCAATGCAATAAAATGGCAGAGATCTACATAAAAAGCAAGATTCAATTATATGCTATGTATGAGAGAGACACTTTATAGTGAATGACATTTATTTTAATTGAAAAGAATTCAAAGGTATATCATGCAAACATTAATCATATTAGCTACACTAATGTTAAACAAAAATTACTTCACCTAAAAATCATTAGGGATAAAAAGGAACATCTCATAACCATGAAAGGATGATTTCATTAGGAAGACATAAAAATAACATAGGCATCTGACCAAATAAAACAGTATCAAAATTTATGGAGAAAAACTGATAGAGCTGAATGAAAAAATGACAATTTAGTAATGATAATTGAGTTTCAATAACCACTTTCAGTCATGGATAGAACAACTAAAGAGAAGATCAACTAGGAAACAGAGCATTTAAACAGTATTAACTAGACCTGACAGCTACTTATACCATAAGTGATTCACCAGTATTAGGCTACATATTCTTTTTTTAAGACTCCATGGTACATTTCCCAAGTTATGCAATTTGCTAATATATATGAATGAAACAAGCCTGTATAAATCAAAAAGCATTGAAATTACACAACTTTTGCTTTTTGAAATAAGCAATGAACTTTGAAAATGATAAAAATATAAATATTAAGAAATAAGCAACTATATAGTAATTAACACATTCCCAAACAATGGACAAAGAAGGGGTCATAAGGAAAAGTAGAAAACACTTTCAGAAGAAACAAAAACAACAACACAGCATATCTTAAGAGATGTAGACAAAGAAGTGCTTAGCAGGCGAATTATCGCTATAAATGTATAGGTTAAAAAAGGAGGCCTGGGGGTGAGCTCAGTGGTAGAGCGCTTCTCTGGCATATGAAGGTCCTAGGTTTCATCCTTAGCACTGCAAAGTCACCGAAACAAAATAAAACAACATCTGCTTCCTCACAAGAAAAAACAAAACAACCCAGAAAGCCTGCCTCATTTTCTGCTTAAGATACTAAAAAAAAAAAAAAAGAAAAAAAAATCAATCTAAAACTAAAGCAAACAGAAGATAGTAAATTTCTGGGGAGCAGGAATGTAAATTGACCAACGTGTCTGACCTAGGGTTTCCTTCCTTGCCTGCCCTGTAAGTCAAGTTTGAGATGTGGAAATTCCACTTCCTCTCAGTCAATGAGATTAGCTCCCAATGTGGGGATGGGTCTCTGCTTGTTTCCTTTATGATGCTAAAGTGGCCCACTCTACCACAGCCTCTCTGCAGCTCCAGGAAAAGTACCCTACCCCCTCTGCTACACTGGCAAATAAAATGGTGGCAGATGGAGATTTGGGGCCTTTTGTTCTTAGAGGGCAACAAGCGGTCTCAGATCCCTGCTCTGCACTCCTCTTCTTTGTCTCTTGCTCTTTCTTTGCGTTCCTGCCATGCACCAAAACCCAGGCAGGAGATTGCAACGCACTGCCAGGGACTCCAGTAACTGGGAAGATGAGCACAAGATAAAAAAACAAAGACTAGAAAAACAACAAAAATCATGAATAACCTAATAGTTGGGTTTTGATAAGGTCAGTAAGATCAAAACCTGTAGTGAGGATGAGCTGTTCTTTTTCTTTTAATTTTTAATTTTTTCATTTTTTTAAGCAAGGGCCTACAGTGTGTTCAGGGTCTCCCTACTAGATCAGACTCAGTGATTCACCTGCTTATAGCCTCCCAAATGCTCAGATTAACAGGTGCAAGCCAGGACGCCCAGTCTCAATTGCAGTCTCAGCAAGCCCCTAAGGCAGGGTGGGCACAGCAGGCCCGGGGATTGAACCCCAGACCCTTGTGCCTTAAGTGCTTTAATCCAGTGAGCTATTTGGCCGGCCTTAGGCTGACCTGAAAGAAGGTAAAAGAGAGGGTGAGTGAGACTAGTGAAAAGAGTGAAAGAAACAGGGAAGACTTCATACACCAAGAACAGGAATGGAAAAAGGGGAAACTTCCACAAATTCTGGTTATTATAAGGGAGTATTATGTGTGAGGTCATAAAACTTAACTGAAACCCACAAATTCCTGAAAAGATACAGATTGTTTAAGAAAAAAATAACAAAAATCTAAATAGTAAAGAAAGAAAAAGGCACTTTTCCTGTGTGCACAATGCTAGGAATTGAACTCAGGAACTTTGCACGGAGCTCCAT
>PVJA010031676.1:0-24629 GCA_004027025.1 Myocastor coypus
TTTGTTTTTTTTTTTTTTTTTTTTTTTTTTTCAGAACTGGGGATTGAACTCAGGCCCTTATACTTGCTAGGCAAGCACTTATTCTACTGAGCTATCTCCCCAGCCCCTTGCCTATCAGTGTGTAAGTTCCTTTATTTTTCACATCCTTTTTTAGCTGAATTAATCTTCTAAATTGTAATCACACTAATAGATATGTAGTACTATTTGCTTTACAAGTCCTTAATGATAAGTAGCTTTGCATGTGCTTATTTATCATGCATACATCTTCTTTTGTGAAATAACTGCTCAAATTCTTTGTTGTTTTAAAAATTAGGTTGTTGGCTTCCTTATTACTGAATGTTGAGAGTGGATTTTTCAGTACATATAGGAGATTCAAGTCTCTTGACAGGTCTGAGTTTGCAAATATCTTCTCAGGCTGTGGGTTACATTAACATGATCTTAGAAGTATCTTTTAAAGAATGCAAATTTTAAATTTTTGTACCTCTCTCTTCAGGGCTAACACTCTATTTTCTTTGAAATGTCTCCTTTAGATTCTGTCTAATAAACCTTTTTATGCCTCTTATTGACACATTCCAAAATTCTTTTTTCATGGTGGAAGGCAGTGAACCAGCAACTTGTCCCATAAATAGGGTGAGTCCAGGCTCTGCATCTCTGCTCTGGGGGAGCTCCTTGGACCTTGTCTGGTGATCATTCCATTGTGGAGCCAATAGCAGGAAGAAATGTACCTTGAAGGTCTGATGAGATAGCTCAGTGGACTAAGCACCTGCTTAGGCAAGCGCAGGGGCCAGGGTTTGATCCCTGGGAGCACACGCCAAGCCAGCCACATATCCAGCACGCTGAACTGGCCACAAGACCAGGCATGGTGGTGCACACCTGTAATCCCAGCACTGGAGAGGCTGAAAAGAGGAGGATCACTATGAATCCAAGCTGCATAGTGAAACCTTGTACCAAATACATTAAAAAAAAAAAAAAAAAAACCTTGACCTAGTACAACTGTCTTATTATTCTATATGGATTTTGGCTTCTTAGTCTGGTTGATAATCTGTATACGTGATCATTAACTTTGTAAGGCCTTTTATGATAAATAAATGAATCTGATGCTGCCACAATAAAAGGACACTGGGAAGAAGGTGAAAAACTGAGATATATTACATACATGTACCAATTCCAATGAATGTAACCACTGAGTATAGTAAATATGTACTAATCAAGTTTAAAAAAGAGGCAGGAGAACTGTATTTTTCATTGTCAAGGGATGATGGTTTATCAGACAGCCACACCCATCTTCTTTTGTCTCCTCTAGATCAGAGGGAGACTCCTGCTCCCTGGTGAGGCGTTGTCAGAGCACCCTCATCAGCCTGTGCAGCCACAACAAGATGGGCATTGTGTCTCTCTGCATCCCTTAGGAAGAGCTTCTACCTAGCAATCTGAACAACTGTTTGGAAGACAACACTATGCAATATAGCAACCATAGCTCAATTCATACCATATTGTTTTTTGAAATTCTATACGATTCCTAATGCTTTTATTATTTCTTACTCTCTTAAAAAAAAAAAAAAAAAAAACAAGAGGCTGAGGAGATAGCTTAACAACATAAGTGCCTGCCTGGCAAGGGTAAGGACCTGGGCTCGATCTATGGTACCACATGCCATGCCGGCCACAGAACCCTGGGTATGCCATGCTGGCTACCAAAACCAGGCATGGTTGCACAGGCCTGTAATTCCAGTGCTGGGAAGGCTGAGACTGGAAGATTGTTGAGGTTTGAGCTGCATAGAAAGGCCCTGTACCAGATAGATAGATAGATAGATAGATAGATAGATAGATAGATAGCAAATCAGGGGAAGGTTGGGAGGTGGGGAAGGATCAGAGAAATGATGGGTGGAAAGCAAGAGGAAAATCATAATTTAAAATTGTACTTAAACAACCTCTGCAGTGTCTGGCAGGACAGCCCAAGGTACCCGACGATGGCCTTCCCTAGGCTTGTTTGTGTTTTTTTTCCTGCCAGACCCATCATATTCAAAATCCCTTCAGATACTGGCAGCCCATAAATTAGCATAGCTGGTAATATTAAGATGAAGAGACAGACCAAGAGGGTTGGTAGAATATTTGTGATGCAAAATCACCCAGTCCACCCATCTTTAAATTAGGCTGGGCTCAGGCTTTTCACCTATGGAATGGGCCATTCTCTGAATAAGGTATCCTTTTCTCCTGTAAAATGATGTACAATGTCCTATAGATTCACAAATTCCATAAGCTTCCAATTCTCTAAGAAAAATATAAATATTTCCACCTCCAGCAAACAATGGGCCTTTCTCCTGAGGACTCATGCTGTATTTTCTTTTAGTATATACTGTAAATTCTGTGTAATAAGCCTGATTGTGCCTCTTTAAAAGTTCCAATTTTTAAAAAATCAAACCCATTGTTTCTTTCAAAGGTTTTGTTCTTGGTGGTAGATAAAGTAAATCTTTGTCTAAAACAAGTTCACAAAGGTTTTCTCCTATTTTATTTTTTTCTAGAAGTTTCATGGCTGTAAGGCTTTTATATTGAAGCCTATTATTATTTTGAGCTAATTTTGTCTGTAGTGAGAGGTGTGAATTGCAGTTCTTTTCTTTTCTTTTTTACATATGGATATGTGATTGACCCAGCACCATTTGTTGAAAAGACTAGGTCTTTTTGCACTGAATTGCTTTTGTACCTTTGTCCACAATCAGTTGTCCATACATGTATCTAGTTCTATTTGTCCATTCTCTTTTTAGTCCCATTGGTGTATTTGATAGATTCTATTGATCCATCTGGGCACCAACGCCACATTATCTTTATCACCATAGTTATATGAGTCTCGAAATCAGCTAGTATAATCTCTCTAATTTTGTTCTTTTTAAAGTTCCTTTTGTTGGCTATTCTCTGTCCTTTTATATTTCCACATGAATTTGAGAATCAGCTTGTCAATTTCTACCTCCCCAACCCCAAAAAGCATGTTGTGATTTTGATAGGAATTGTATTCAATCTCCAAAAGCACTGACAGAGAAGTAATACCTTAATAATATTTAGTCCTTACCCATCAATACTTATGTAGGTCTTCCTTGATATTCCAATAAAATGCAGTAGTTCCAAGGTACAGATCTTGCACATGTATTTTTAGATATATCCCCCAGTATAATGCGTTTGTTGATGCTATTATGAACTGCATTGCTCTTAAAGGCCCATTTCTGACAACTTGTTGCTAATGTGCACAGATGCAGTACACTGAACTTTTCAGGTATCTCGCAGCTGTATCAAATGCGTCTATCAAACACACTTGGTAGTTCTAGTAATTTTTTTTTTTTTTTGGAACCCCAAAGTTTTCTGCATAGATTATCACATGCTCTGTAACTAAAATTGTCACTTCTTCCTTGCCAATGAGATGTCTTGATTTTCTCTTTAATATCTTCCTTGCATTAGTCCAAACCACCATTATGAGAAGAAAAGCTCAGAGCAGATGCATATATATGTATATATCATGATGTTAAATGTTAGGGGGAGAGGAGGTAAACCATTAAGTACTAGGCTGGCTTTTGGTTTTTCACTGGTGTCTCTAGCTGAGATAGTTCACTTTCATTCCTATCTTGCTTAGAGGATTTTATTTTTTCACATGCTTTTCTGCAATTATTGAGATCACTGTGTAGGTTTTCATTTTTTTTGTTTGTTTACAAATATGGTGAATTACATTTATTGATTTTTACCTCTTAAACCAATCTTGTACTCATGGAATAAATTTCATTTGGACCTGACACATTTTATCTTTTCTGTATTGTTAGATTTGATTTGCAAAGCCATTCTTTATATTTTCACATGCATATTCATGATGGATATTGATCAGTAGTTTTGTTTTTTGACAATATCTTCAGTTTGGATATCAAGGTGATGTCTACTTCATGATAAGAGTTGTAGATTATTCCTTCTAGTTTCTGTATGTCTATTGGTGTCATTTCTTCCTTAGATGGCTGGAGAAATTCATCATTAAACCTATTTGTTTCTAAAATTCACTCAGTGGGAAGATCTTCATAACTCAAGCTTTATAATTGACACAGAGGCATTTTGGTTATCTATTTTTCCTGTATTTTGGCAATGTACTTTTTAAAGACTATACCCATTATATATAAATTGTGAAAGTTCTTAGCATAAGGTTATTTATATTATTTCTTTCTACTGTTTAAATGCCTTTTAGTCATAATATGAAACACATACTGATGTACTCCATTTCATTTCTGGTTGTACTGTGCACCCCTAGCCTTGATCTTGCTCTCTCTGTCTCTCTCTGTCTCTGTCTCTCTGTCTCTCTCTATTTCCCTGTGTCTCTCTTCCCTCCCCTCTCTCCTTCTTTCCCTTTCTCTCTCTTCCCTTCCCTTCTTCCTTCCCATTTTCCCTTACTGCCCGGATAAGGGCTGCCAATTTTATTGATTTGTGTTCAAAGAACTAACTCTTTATTTCATGGATTTTCTGCCTTACTTTTCTCTTTTTCCATTTCATTGGTTACATCTCTTTGTCATTGCCTTCTAATTCATTTTGTTTTAATTTTTTACTTTTAGCCTAAGAAAGAGGCTGAGGTCACTGATTTGGAACCTTTTCCTTTATAATGTAGATATTTGATGTTATATTTCTCTAATATGTTGAATTAGAAGGACTCATATATTTTGTTAGGGAGTATTTTACTATTCACTTCATGTATAATTTCACCTGGTCCTGCTTTGATTTATAGTAGTATCCTGACTCTACTTCCTTGGAAGTAGAATTTTTGTTTATGTATTATTTTTGTTTATGTCTTCAATTTAATAATAGAAAAACTCATAGTCACATTGTTACAATTTCTGATGTTCTTCATTCTTTCAGATGCAAATTAACTCATAATAAATACATCTATCTACTCGAAAATATCCCATAGCTTATTGAAATTATTCATTTTTTTAAAAATTGCTTTCTTATCTTGTGTTCAAAATGAATATTTGTATTGATAAAATGCCAATTTTTGCTAATCTTTTATTTTTCAATGTCTAATTTGCTATTAATCATACCCAGCATATTTTTCATCTGAGACACCTATAGTTCTCATCTGTAGACACTCATTTTGGGTCTTCTTATAGCTGTGGTTCCAGTTTTGAGTATCTAGTACAGAACCATAATAGCTGTTTTTTTCTATTAATTCTACTGCCTATGTTATTTCTGAATTGAATCTGATTATTATGTGTCATATTTACTTGTTTTTTAGTATCACTCATAACCTTTGATTCTATGCCAGAATTTGTGGTTTCTACCACTGATGATTCTGAATAATTTTACTGGACAATAGAGTAAAATTATTTCTGAAATGGTCTGATTGGATTTTTCTTTTCAAGATTTGTTAGATAGCATCAGATATAGGGGTATTCAACCTGTTATCCCAACTATTTGCGAGGCTGAGGCAGTCAGATTGTAGATTTGAAATAGCCTAGACAACTTATCAAGACTCTGTCTCAAAATATAATTTAAAAGGGCTGCGAATGTAGCATAATGTGCATAGAGCTTAACTTCTATTATCAGAAAGGGGTTTATTAGGTGAGACCAGAGCGGTGCTTTACTTTAGAGATAGTTACTGGCCATTGCTGCAGCACAGTGTTGGCATGGCGCACCCAAGACCTCACAAACTGGTTCTCCACTCCGACATTCTCCCTTACCCTTGGGAGAGCCAGCTCTGTGCCTTCTGTCCTCTCATTTAGCTCTTTTCTCAGCCTCAGGTGGGTTCCTCAGAGGCAGCCATCAATCAGTACTCCACCGAGTCTCCAACAAGATGAGCTACAAGCTTCCAGGGAGCACCCCCTTGCACTGTTAGGCAAAATCTAGTCACCCAAGGGCACTGCTGATTCACAGCTTTGCCTTCTCAGGTCAGAGAAAGACTGTGCTAGACTTCACCAGAATTCTTGTTCCCTGCACGGTGGCCTGGAAATTCTCACCAGGTTATCAGTCACCTAAAAAATTAAGGATTTTGTGTTACTATTCCCTTCTCTTAAGAACCACTGTCTTTCATTACCTGAGTATCATGTCTTCAGAACTTCAGTTGTGTATATTTTTACTTGGTTTTCAGTTTGTATCTTTTGCTTGTAGGTGTTTGAATATTTCAGGTAGGAAATAGCTGTCTACGTCACTACATTTCAACCAGAAGTACAAGGCATAGTTGGAGGTCTGAATGGAGCTATGGGGCTGGCTATTGGTACAAGACCTGAAATCTTATTTAGGAATTTGAGAGTTTACCTTGTATATTTTTCCCTTTTGTGTGGAACCTGTTTGCAATAGGGCCGTTGGTGACGGGTACCTTGAGTTTCCTTACCTGATATTACAATTGTGTGTGAAAGTGGGTAAATTCAGCTGGTCTCTTTTAAATCACAAATTCCCTAGGGAACTAATGTTCCTGAACCTTTTCCTGGTAGCAGCTACTAGGTGATCAAAGTTTACTCTTCTCTGCCAGGCATTTTGCTGAATATTTTATATCTATTTATTGGACTTCGTCCAATTTTATCTTTACATTCATCCAGTGTGGTTCCCTATGGGTTAATTAAATATACTGGCAGAAACTGAGAACTTTGCCCGAGTGGCTTGGAATGTAGACTTAGATGATACCAAGCTCTTTGTAGTCACTCTGGCTAGAGGAGCAGCAGTAGTATAATCTCAGGCTCTGCTCTAGACCTGGTAAATCCAGGCCTGCATTTTCACAAGGTCCCTGCAGGACTCACATGAACATTTATGTTGACAAAGCCCTATTTCAAGCTATGCTTATGCTGTTGTCCCTGGCAGCTGGATGAGGAAAGCATGGAAAGGAAGCCGAGGCTTGAGGCCCGGAGGCACTGTCAGCACATCTCAGGCAAGGCTGGGGCACCGCAGTGTTCTCCTGAGCAATCGGAGGCAACAGGGAAGCGCAGGTGTCCCGCCAAGTATTCTCCACGTATCAGGCCTGTTCTGAAGGACTCGACCGTATCAACTCACTCAATCCTCACAGCCTATCTGCTAGGTTTGTTCTAATTCTGTGGCAGAAGAAACGAGTTCAGAGAGTTGCAGAACCTCCAGGAGACTTCAGTAGTGTGGGTCCTGAGTCTAAGCACCTAGATCGGGGCTGGGGAGATAGCTCTGTGGTACAAGTGCCTGCTTGGCAAGTGCAAGGTCATGAGTTTGAACCCCAGTCCTGCCAAAAATAAATAAATAAATATGCACCTAGATCACTGATACCACACATCATTAGAAAATATCCAGAAGGTAAAAGGAGGAAAAGGCGCAGAACATAGAAAGAAAAGCGGCAAAAAAGCCAAGCCCTGTGGGGCTGGCTGTCTTGCCAAGGCTAAAATTGTGCCTAGTAAACTTAAAGTGTGCCGAGACCTTTAAAATACCTTCCAAGGTCTATTTCTTTGGCATATCTGAAACAGAACACATTACACATGCAGATGAGTGTGTTGAAATAATGCTGAACACTTCTCATCTGTTAAAAAAGAAGGAATAGGCAGGAACAGCTTTGGATGTATGATTTTTCTACTAATTCTGGATGGGCAGAGGGAAAAACAACGTGATCAGAGGCTATTTCTGCATATCGTAAAGCAATGGGATAAAAATATGCGAGCTGCTGGCCTTCATTAAAAGGATAAAGGGTTGTTGATTGGTATTTCCTTTTAGGTTTTATAGAAGCTTTAAATTTAAGAGAACACTGCTGCTCACTGACACTGAAGCGTTTTGCTTTATGAAGAGTAGTTTAATTGTGCTCCTGCTTATTTGTTAGGTTTACTGTGATATATTTAGATATAATCTGTGAGCCCTCCTCCTAGAAGAAAAAAAAAAAGCTCAAGTCAGCCAGCGTCAGGGGCACAATTCATGGCCTATGTCTTTTACTGTGCATTGCTTCAGTTAATTAGCTTTCTAATTATGATTTATTCTAAACTGTTATTTTAAATCTGTGTCCAGAGACTGTGTTGGGGTGACATGTTACTGGAGAAATAGTAGGGATATGGTTCTCTGGTTTTGGCTTTGAGCATTATGCTACGGAAAGAAGCAGTCTAGGGCTTCCATTCCCACAGTCTCCTCAATTCTTCTTGATATTCCAAGTCCCCTGCCGAATTTGTCTACCAACATGAAAAGGGGACCCCTCAGCTCTGTTCTCAGGAATCCCCCATCTCATCGCACTTTCTGCCTGGTTGTATTCTGCTTCATTTCCACCCAGATTTTTCCTTGCTTTCTGAAAGTAAAATAAGATGAACTTCTCCCATTTGGCTGTGTCTCCTGTCCTGGCACTGTCAGAGTCCTGTAGGAGAAGGCTTTCTGTTTCTTCCAGACCTTTCCAGGAATTACAGACCATGACCATCCAAAGTCAATCCCTTGGGAGATAAAACTTAGAAATAATCTGCAGAATGAGTGATGTGGTTGGGTGTATTTGGTATTCAGAAAGAAAGGATACACATAACATTTCCTTGACCCTGACAAGGCAAGGAAATTCAGTTTAAAAAGTTTGATTTTTATTATTATGTTCCTTTGAACTCAGCCTTTAGTTCCACCTTTCTTTTCCATATAGCGGGAGACATCTTGGTGTTCTTTCGCATTCCTACAGTAGCTTACACTGTACAGGAAGACCGATATCTGGTCTGTTATCCTAGAGCATGTGTTTGTTTTAAAATACTACAGCCTCATAGCTCTTCCTTTCATGATAATATGTCTGTGTTACTGAACCATCTCACTGAGGTCTGATTCCATAATAAAAGTTGCCTTAATATGTTCCCAGAACAAAGCAGGACATAAGTGAATACAAAACCAAACCAAGCAGAACAGCAGTAATGTTGCGGTGTCGGGAAGGCTGTCTGCAGATGGCCTCTGGAGCAGAGATGCTAAGCTGGAGATGGCGCTCCTCAGCCTTTCTGAAGTTACACATGGTTATATGACCAAGGGTGGAATAGCAGAATATGAAAAGTATGATATGTTTAAATACCGTATCACTTGTAAACGAAAATGAGGTCTGGCTGTGGACATTGTCTCTGGCCCCCATCCTGTGCTGAACATTTGGATAAAGCAGCAATGTAGCTTTTGCCATACTGATGAGCATACCACCAACCAAGGAGGTAGCAGAGGCCAGAGGTGGAAAGACCACGGGTCCCTGTCAGATGTTGTACAGCAGAATGCCCCGCCAGTCCATACTGGCTAACGTGGTACTCAAGAGGAAAATTATTTCTCAGCTGGGCATGGTGACACACACCTGTAATCCCAGCACTTGAGAAGCTGAGGCAGGAGGATCGGTGTGAGTTTGGGACCAGCCTTGGCTACAAAAGTGAGCTCAAGGCCAGCCTGAACTGCATAGCGAGACCCTGCACCAGACCTCCTAGGCCAGAAACTTAGCACTGTCTAGTAATCTGCATTTTAAACGTCTTCAAGGTGCTTCTCATGCACAGATTTTAAGGATGGACCAGGGCCCATCCCTAGGTCCATTTATGTTCAGGAGCAGACATAAATGGACAGTGCTAAGTTTCTGGCCAAGGCTCTGAGCTTTCCTTTGTCTCCACTATGCGGTTTCTGTAGTACCAGGGTGTTTTGCTCAGGTTCTGAGAAGAGCAGCCAGAAGCACTGGGGCGGGGACTGGTCACAATCACTGAACACAGGAAGTGGTTGTTGGCAAAGATCAAGCTCCCTGTCCTTGAGAGAGGACAGTCCAGGGGCTGATTCTTTGTGATTTCTCAGGAGACTCTAGAGATGACCAAGCTTCTCTTGCCTGTAAGAGACTTAGCGCTGCATCTATTGTTTTCTCTCTCTTTGTCTTTTTCGCCTCTGTCACTCCTGCTCCCCAAGATCACCTCTGAATTAGCCACAGTAGTCTTCCCTTGCCGCAGGCCTGCTTGCCACAGCTCCACTTGTCCTGATGAACCAACAAGAGGTAGGCCCAGCATAGGCAGATATATAGAAGGAGCGAGAGAGAAGAAAGGAGAGAGAGAGAGAGAGAGAGAGAGAGAGAGAGAGAGAGACAGAGACAGAGATCATGTTCACATAAACTGTTGATCTAATGCATGCCTATAATTGTTCCATTTTCTTATTAGCTATTTGTTAATCTCTTGCTATTCTTACTTTATAAATTACATATTATTGTGGATATATGAGTATACAGCAAAAGATAGTATACAGGAGAACAAATATATTCATATTTGCTGTCACCTGCAATTTAGGCATTCACTGGGGTCTTGGAATGCAGCCCCAGCAGATGCAAGAGCTCACTACGTCTTCGCACAAGACTTCCAGCCAGGGTCTGCTTTGGAAAAGGAAGGATCTAAACAGAGCTGTCCCTTTACTTTGCATATATCTTGACACAACTCTAAACAGGATCAAGAGTTCACGATGGAATTATCTGTCTCCAGAGGAAGACATTTCTTATCAATGGAGATGTATAAACAGCAAGTGGATCACACTTCAGCAGGAATAAATAAGAGGCAGGCCTAGAGATTTATTCCCAGACTCAAACCCAAGACTCACTGTTTTCTGGCTGAGGTGTCTGGCAACACTCTTTGTGCCTTAGTTTCTGTATACACAACGTGAAGATGTTAGTTGTTAATATGCTAAACAAGTTTTGGGGAAGATTAGGTGAACTAATATATAGAATACCCTTAGAAGAGTACAAACATCTATCAAGTGAGCAGATGTTCTGTCCAGTTTTTAACAGATTATTGAGGCGATGGATCCAGAATGAGAGGAAAGGAAGCTCCTAAATGCTTTCTATTCCTGATGTACCTTTTCCGTGTTGGGAGCAGGGACCCATCTTCCTACCACTTGCTAGAACACACAGACAGCTGGTAGAGAGCTCTGTGTTCTTGAACTGCTTTCTGAAAAGTGGAACAACTCTCTTGTCCTTCTGTTACCCAGTTTTCATTATTGACTCTGATAAATCATCAGTTAAAATTTTAAAAAAGGAAATATGAAGGCAATAAAGAAAAATATTGATTATTCAGTGATTAATAATAAAAAATTCTTATGTCTTTTTGCTACATACATGTGATAAAGAGAATGAAAATAACATTTACTTTAAGATATTTTTAATACAAGCCGTACATCCTCTCTGGGAAAAAAAAGGTAGATGAAAATACTTCGGAAAAAATAAAAAAATCAGCCATTATAATTCTATTTCCTATTAAGATTTTGGAATACTATCTTAAATAGCTTTCTCTAAATATGTGTACATATATCTAAGAGATAGAGGGATAGATAACAGATAAAGAAAATGAGATTTCTCCATACATGTTGACAAAACATCTTACCTTGAATATAGCATGAGCAATGTTTTATACTTTGAAATATTATTCTGTAACATTATTTGACAATTTTATTCTCAGAAAAGGAGATTAATTTAAAATCAAAATCATACTATCTAGAAAATGTTTCTAAAATTAAAGCTAAAACAAGAAATTGTCTAAAAGAGAAAACTCAAATATTCATGTAAAATGAATACTAAATGTTCATATAACCTTTAATGAGATTAGGTGAAAATAGCCAATAGAGACATGCTTCACACACAGATTGTTCTCTTGAATAGAAATGGGAACATCAAACCCTTTGCTAAAAAATAAATAGCATTCAACACTGATATTCTTTCTCTTGGCTCGACTTCCACAAGAAAAATTACCAAACATTGGTTGATACAGTTTTCAACATTATCAAGAAAAGCTAGAAGTTGATGAGTGCATGAACTGCATTGTAAGCTATGAGAAAATTCTGATTTCAGTTGTAGGTACAGGGAAAGTAAGAGACTGAACCAATAGTCTGTTCTCCATATATAGGCCATAAGTGTGAGCTACTTACACCATTGCATTCCTGCATGAGCCTAGGGAAGGGAAGAGTTATCTTCACTTCTTTGAGGTACATGGCATAGCAGCGAGAACAAATTGACAGGCTCTGCTTCACTCTAGGATCCCACTGTTCCTCTTGTCTCCTGAGACAGGGGCACTGCCTGTGTTCCTTATGCATTGTGGAAAGTCAAAGACCAACACCAAACTGGCCTAGCAGTATAACCCAAAATTGACTTCCCACATTCATAATTAGTTTCTAAGTCAAGAAAATGTACTAAGTGTGCTAACATATTATACAAAAGTTTTAATGGAAAAGAATTAGAGATAAAAATAGGCTAAAAGGATTTTAAGTCTATCTTTGAGCAATGGCTGTCACTAGCCTAATTAAAAAATGATTTAGCTGTAAGTAGGACTTTGGAGAACATGGGAAGAATGAGACCCCACTCACGCTAAATGCTTTTCAAGTCACTCCTGTTGGCAAATAAGCAAGCCTGCATTCTGGAAGAGGCCTAGGTGATTGGGGGGAGGGATGTTTGCCCCCCCCCCCCGACCCCTTGCAGTGATTTAAGTGGGCTGTGGATTCGGAGAGGGATTTGGGATGGTGTTGTGGTATGAGCAGGTGGCAACAGTGGACATTAGCAGAGCATTTGACTTCATGTGACAGCAATTGGGAATTGCACTCATATCTACAAAACTTATGACACAGTTCAAGTGACAAGGAAAAGGAGAAATGTTTTAATATTCTCTGGTTGTGCAGGACATAGAAGAGAGTGAGCAAACAGCATGAAAGTACCTGAACATGCGTAGGGATAAGTGGGAAATGAGCTTCTTGGCAGAGGAAAAACGAAAAGCAAGCATTGGGTAAATCTAAATGCAGTAGTGAGAATTCAATCGCCTGGGCTTCAAATAGATGACACAAGCCCAGAAAGGTTTTTTTAAAAATTCTGCAGCATCCGATGTGGACTGACAAGGAGAACTATTTATCCTTCGAGCTCGGATCACAAGAAAGAAGAAAGGCTTTGGAACTACGTTAAGCTGAGAAATTAAGACAAGATGCTAGCCTTTTGGTAAGAGCTAGGGGAGCTTGGGCAAAGCTATCTCGATAATACAACGGAAAGTCTCTGCTAAGGTGATAGCCAAACATACACGGTCTTATCTTGGGGAAAGCAGAGGAAGGCACTGATGCAAACCTCTGTGCATAAATTCCCTTCCTCACATACCCATACAACCACGCACAACTTTAGAGACATGCGCACTGGACTCTACACTCTCGGAATTAGGAAGCCAGCTGTGAAACTCAAGCATCAGCTAGCAGGGAGGCTTGCATTTCTTCTGTCCACGCAATTTTTGGGTAGAAGAGTGAAACCAGATTAGACTCCAAATTGATTTTAGTAAACGCAGATACCTTTATATTTTGTAAGTGTCTGAATTCCTCACTTCTCAATTTTCTGTTCAGAGAGGCAAATTTGTTAAACCCTTTCATGTGCTAATATCTCAAGGCAAAGGAAAGCTTCACAAGGAAAACAAAGTCTTTGCTTAGGCAAAATAGCACAAAGCACCTTGAAAACAGCCACATAAACAGAATCCAGAGTATTAACTCAGGCTGATTTTGTCTTTCCTGCTATTTGATTTGCATGTAAACAACAGTCCCACTCATCCAGTTTTGTTTCTAAACCATGAAGGCGTTTCCTTTTCAATTTTCTGCATAATATTTGAAGAGGAAGTAAACTATTGTTGGCTGCTAAGAAGGTATAAGGGAAAGGTATAATCAGATCTGTATATTGTCAGGAAAATTCGTTGGAGGATCTGACTAAGTGACTCACATCTGTACATGGTAAAGCCAATGATCAACAGCACCATATTGGTTCTCTTGGCATTAGGAATTACAGCAAGGGGGGCTAGGGAGATAGCTCAGTAGGATAAGCACTTGCCTGGCAAGAGCAAGGATCTGAGTTTAATCCCCAGTTCTGAAAATAATAATAATAATAATAATAATAATAATAATAATAATAATAATAATAATTACAGCAAGGAATTGGACATAGCCACCTTAAAAAATTTCTGTTGTTCTTTTAACTCTTATACAGAAGGATAGGGTCATAAGTTCACTTCACCAGGGCTGGCAAGATAGCTCAGCAGTCTAAAGTGCCTGCTTACGCAAGTTTAAGCAAGCGTGGGGACCACGGCTCAATCCCTGGCAGCACATGCTGTGCCAGCCCTGCCCCATGGCTGGCTAAGCCATCCACCAAAAAAAAAAAAGAAAAGAAAAAGCAAAGTTAATTTCACCAATTATCACTACTAAGATTATAATTAATTTTCACAGAAGGACCACTACACAGGTAGGATTAATTATTTACTTTCATTAACTATTGAAAATTCTGCCACTTATCCACTTGTGTTTTGGATTTACTACTTAGGTATGTGACAGATTAAATGGAAAAGGCAGAATTCATCAAATCATTTAAAAAAAATAAATCTTAAAAATTGAGCAGGTAAGTAGTTTGAATTATCCAAAATGGATCACATCGGGTCAAGTATGTCTTAGTTTCTTTTTTCTGATCCCCAAAATGAAGGAAAGAAACGTTTATTTAGCTCACAGTTTGTGGAGGTTTCAGTCCATACTCAGCTGGCTCCAAGACAGATGGTACATGGCAGAAGACAGCAGTTCACGGTGGCAGAAAATAGCAAGAACAAAAGGGGCGAGTAGCAGCAACAATGAATACAGAGAGCAAGGCTGTCTCCCTCACGTTGCACTCAGGCTACCTGCCCCAGACTGGGTGTAGCGCTCACACCCATAACCCCAGCAGCACTCACACCCATAATCCCAGTGGATCGTGAGTTAATCACAAACTCTAGAAGTCTCCCCCCACCCCGTGACTTCATGAGGCTTTGGGGGGACAACTATACACAAACCCTAACATGTATTTTATAGCCAAAGAGAACAGCTGCTGAACTCAGAGCCCCAAGCTAGCTGAAGTAGGGAGGCATTTCTGTCTGCTTTATCAATGCAGTCTTCTTGTCAGGGGTGATGGGAGTAGAGGGAGACTGCAGTAGAGTCTGAAGGTAAGGAGGGAAACGGTTGGAATGAGGTACAGGAGCCAGTGGTGACTCTGAAGAGTCTGAAGCAATAGAAATGAGCTCAGTAAAGTTACCTAACCTCTTTGAATCTTAGTCTTCTCTCTAAGCCTAGGTGAAGAATGAAAAGCATTACGCAGCCTTTACAAATTAACTGCAGTAGCGCTGCTAACATCACAAATGTTCAATCAGTATTGCTGCTACTGTTACTGCTGATATTATTTTGAGGTCAGGTTCAAGTTTATTTTCCAGACAGAGGAGTTAACTTTATGCTGTATACTTGCCTCATGGTCACCCACTTTATTTATTTATTTATTTTTTGTCTTTTTGAGACAGGGTCTCGCTATGCAGTTGAGGCTGGTCCTGAGCTCACTTTTGTAGCCCAGGCTGGTCTTGAACTTGCACCAATCCTCCTGCCTCAGCCTCCCGAGTGCTGGGATTACAGGCGTGAGCCACCATGCCCGGCATGGTCACCCACTTTAGAGTGCTTATTAATGAGCAAGGAGCAAGGAAAAGGTGAGACAGAACAAGGAAAAGATTTAAGCCTGAGCTGGCAAATCAGTGGTACATATAGCCCACGGTTCCTGGTCTATACCCATCAAAGACATAAGTAATCAATCACAGTACTCATTGTTGAGCCTGAGCCCAGCCTCCAAATCCTTCTCCTCCTACATTTCCTGGCAGCTCCCAGCCACCCTGAGAAATTGAGTGGGAGCTTATTTGGTAAAACAGACTTAGCTCAAGGGTAACAGTGTACAGGGGAATAGCACCCAGGGGAAATATGAACTAGAGCATGCTTATTTCTTTCTTTTTTTTTTTTTTTAAAGATAAAACAATTCTGAAGAAAAACGTTGATTAATGCAATGAGCAAAGCGTAGTCAGAGAGAGCCAGCTTAACACAATGTCATTTTCTCAGGGCATTGTTATGTCGTAAAAAAAAAAAGCATTGAGGGTCGTTCAGGGAGAAGACAATTTAGCAAACCATATGCTGAGCACAGTGTTTTCAGTAACAGCCCCTGAATAATCAGGGAGACATCATTGCCTGCCTCTAAGTCCTTCACCTTACGCAGCCTCTGGCTGGAAGCACAAGCGCCTGAGGATATCTGAGGCACGACAAACATGGGAGCAAGTGTCCATGCAGAGCCCTGTAAAGAATGTCCATGCCTGCTCATATAACAGACGGTTCCCCACAAGAATCATGTTAATATTAAACAGATAATTCAGGCCTATGAAAAATTCTGCCATAAATCTATAATTGAAAATATTAGAAAAACATCCACTCAGAAAGGCTATAAATTTTACAAGGGACGCGTTAGGACTTACAGAGCTTATGCCAAGAGATCTCCCTTTTCAGTTTTTTTTTTTTTTTTTAAAGAGGGATTTAAAATCAAATTGAAGGTCTATGGATGTGTAAACCCTTAGATGAAAGAGTGTGCTTGTGTGTGCATGCACGTGCATGTGCACATGTATATTTCTTTATGCACAAATCTTCCCTTTCATCCATACTCATGGGACCTCCTTACTCCGCTCTGACCCACAGCCTCCTGCTTCTCCCTGTCCTTCAGCATCTTCTGGGTCGCTTGACGTAAGAGCCCCAGTGTGGATTGCACACACAACTACATATTGTATGCACCCCCCTTGTAGTGCTTTGACCTTCCTGGTCTTCCACTGCTCTTAATGTTACCCCGCTAAGGGCTGGGAAGGTGAAGGCTGTGACAGGGAGCAGCTTCCTGAAGCCCTCACCATGTTGCTGCGGAGATTTTAGTTTAATGGTTGGACCTGATTTTGTCCAGCCTTATTTGTGCTTGCTAATCGTTAACAATTCACGGCTAACCCATTGTAGCTCCCACCATCCATGAGCGCAAAGGAAATTCCCATCCTGCCGTTTTCCCATCTGCTCTTCTTAGGGAAAAAAGGGGAGAGAAGACCTGCCTGGTATTACACTCCTACAGAGTGGCCATCACCTGACTTTTAGTCCCTTTACACCTCTGCCCCTCGACACCTCTTAGTGATAACTCTTGTTTCTGGACACCAGGCCATGTGTGTAGCTCATACTGGTCTCTCTCTTTTTCTCTCCCTCTCTCTCTGTTTCTCTCTCCCTCCCAGCTTCTCTCCCTCTGTTTGTCCCTTTCTCTCTCCCCTTCTCCTTTTTCCTCTATCTCTCTCCATGAAAAATCATCTTTCCCTGCTAGACATTGAAAAACCAATTTACGATGTCCTAGCATTGACAATTTACATTGTTTAGCCTGGCAGAAAAGCTTCTTAGCTCTTCTTTTGTACCTTGTCAGTAGAATCGCAAGAATTTTGCTTCAACTTTTGATCTTCTCTATAGTACTCCAATCCTTCTAAAAGCCATGATAACTTTAAAAAAGTACTGCTGTTTTGTTGTTGACTTTTTCTTGCTTTTGATTTACTTACTTCATATTTAAAGAAAGCAATGTGATTTCAGTTTGCATCTCTTGAATGACCATTGATGGAGAACATTCTTGCATATATTTATTTATCATTTTTATTTCTTCATCTGGGAAATGCCTATTCATCTCAGACGGCCATTTTTGAGGTGAGTCATTGATTTGGGGGGGTGGTCTTTTTTAAAAATTTTGTATATATTCCAGATATGTCTTTTGCCTGAGAGACAAATGGCTAAAATTTTTTCCTGCTCTGTGAGCTGCCTTTTCATTCTACTGATTTGTTGTTGTTGTGCAAAAGCTTTGTAAGGAGATCCCCGCTGTTGATTCTTAGTAGCATTTCCTGTGATCTGGGTTTGTTCAACAAATCTCTGCCAGCACCTGTGTCTTCGATAGTTCTACCTATTATCTCATCTAGTAGATTTAGTATTTCTGTTTTAATATTTAAATATTTGATTTTAGTTTCATGCATGGTGATAGACATGGGTCCAGTTTTAACCTTTGGTGTGTGGAAAGACAATTTTTCCAGCACCATTTATTCAAGAGGCTGTATTTTTTCCAATGAAATATTTGGCTCCTTTGTCAAAGGTGGCTGTTTGTAGTGGTGGCTGCATCTTCTAACATGTTCCCCAGAATCTCAGTTCTGTTTTTTTTTTTTTTTTTTTTTTTCTGCCAGTGCCATGCTGCTTTTGCTACAGTAGCATTGTAGTCTAATTTCAAGTCAGGGATTGGGATGCCCCCTTCCTTGCCCTTGTTACTCAGCCTTGCTTTTGCTATTCGAGGCCTCTCCTGGTTCCAAATGAACTTTAATAATGTTCTCTCTAATATGGTGAGGCACGCTAATTCCAACCTCAGGAAATTATCCAACAAAAACTTCTGGAAAGGTTGTAGGGAAAGGGAACCCGTCTCCACTATTGGTGGTAGTGTAGGCCTATGCAACCGCTGTAGAAATTAGTATGGAAATTCCTCATAAAACTATGATTGGAGCCGGGCGTGGTGTCTCACACGTGTAATCCCAGCACTTGGTAGGCTGAAGCAGGAGGATTGGTGTGAGTTCGAGACCAGCCTGGGCTACAAAAGTGAGCTCAAGGCCAGTCTGAACTGCATAGCAAGACCATGTCTCAAAAAGACAAACAAACAAAAAAACAACTATGATTGGATGTCCCATTGGATCCAGCTGTCCTTCTTCTGGCTATCTTCATGGAAGAATTAAAAACATCATATCATAGTGATATATGTGCACCCATGTATATAGTGGCACAAGGTGTAATAGCTAAATCTTGGAGAAAGCCCAAGTGTCCATTAACTGGTGAGTGGATTAAAAGAAGATGTGTTATTTTTATACAATGGAATACTATGAAGGCATAAAGAAGGATAAGTTCAACAAATTCATAGGCAAATGGATATAACTTGAGACCCTACTCAGAAGTGAAATAAATCAGATAGACATATCTAAATATCATATTGTGTCTCTTGTGTAATAAAATGAAAGAATAAATGAGAACCAAAATGTATCATAGATATTGTGAAATGGGAAGAAACAATTACAAAGGAAGGAAGAACTAGGGTGGGAGAAAAAGAAAAGGAAGAGAAAAGAAAAAGACATAAGATAGTTATACTACCAGTTTCTCTTAGTTCACTGAAAAGAAAGATTTGTATTAATATCATTTGAAGAATTTTGGGTCATATTTTTATATCATATCTTATATTTTGACAATCACTTTGAAGATAACAATACCCAATGCACTAATTAGTGTCAGTCTCCTATTATTTTGCTTTGAAATTTTGTTTTATTTTTTTCCACAGAAGAAGAAGAAGAAAGAAAGAAAGAAAGAAAGAAAGGAAGGAAGAAAGAAACATTAATGAAGAATGGAGGTAAATAGCCTCAGAGGTCTTTTGCTTCCCAAAGGAAATATTTTGTTTATGTTCATTTACATTTTACAACACTGTAAAATTATCGGGCCTTTCTTGACCTAGGTAGCCCTGTAATCATATGCTTCTCCTCTAGAAAAACGTGAACAGTTCCACAGTTCTGAATAGGGAAGAGGAATTAAGAGCTTAAGTTCTCACTCATATAGCTTCCAAAATTTTTAATTTACTAAGCACTTACATAAATGCTTACTATAGGGCATAAATTGCTCTAAGCATTTTATAAATATTAACTAAACTACTATGATCTCCTTGACAACTCTGTGGCTAAATACATTTTATGCTGGGCTGGCCAAATAGCTCAGTGGATTAAAGTGCCCACAAGCAGGCACAGGGGCCAGGGGCTCAAATCCTGGGACTACCTGCTGGCCCATTACCTGGGCAAGCTAAGACAGCAGTTGAGACTCGGTGTGGTCATGCATGCCTGTAATCCCAGCTCTTGGGAGGCTGAAAACAGGCAGATGACTGTGAATCCGATCTAGTAGTGAGACCCTGAGCACCCTGTAGACCCTTCCCTAAAAAATGCAAACAAACAAAAACCCACAAAACTTCCATTTTGCAGATTGGGAAGGTGAGGCATAGAGACAGTGAGGGCTGTATCCCTCAATCCACAGCTAGTGAGCAGAAACTGAAACCCATTTGACATATTTACTACCACTACCCTAGGTGGCAACTTTTAAAAAGGTCAACCCTCATAAGTAGATCTATCTAAGTTCTTTTACTATAAAATGAGATAGAAGAATAAATTCAATACACACCAAAGCCTTCAGAGAAGAATCACATAGTCCTGCCTCCTACCACACATACAAAGTGCATGATGTGTACACGTGTACAGTCCCTGGCTTCACAGCTGGGGCCCCTGTGTTGCTATCCTAAAATTGTTAATAGTTTCTGAACAAAGAACTCTGCATCTTGGATGAGGTCTTTTAAATATGGGCCAGTCCTACACAGGCATTTTCTCTGTGTCTCTCTCTGTACGTTAGGACCGGAAGTAGTCCCTGAGCTCTCTTTATTGCTGCAGGACAGCACTGGGCTGGGGGGGGGGAGGTGCTGCCAGTCCATCCCAAGTAAATGCCCAGAGAGAATAACAACAAAAAGGCTGCTACTGATTTTGTAAGCTTCTCAGGCATGTGGCAGTTAAGCATCGTGGCCAGAGAGCCACTAGTCTCAACACAGGGACAAATTTGTTTAGTTACAAACTAAACAGCATTAGCAGCCATCTGTGCTAACAGATTCCCTCAGGACAGGCTCCTAATGGGAATACATTGCAATGGGGTCGTGACATTTAACACTGGCTCTGAGAGCGGCAAATACCTCCAGGTCTGGAGTTATCTACGCTCCCCTTAAAGCTTAGCAGGCACTATCTGTTTAGTAGGAACATACATTAAATAATAATCCTTCATCTACATTAAATTTAACGTAAGTTGTATATTAATTCCTTGAGTTAAAGTTTGGCCTCTCCAGGAATGGAATGTTACTGTCCTCCAAAAGCTGTCCCTCCAGGGCCTTGTGCATGCTAGGCAAGTGTGCCACCAGTGAGCCGAAGCCCTACCCTTTTTTATTTTTTTATTTTGACACAGGATCTTCCTAAACTTTCCAGGCTGGCCTTGCAGTTTGGAGTGCCTTGGCTCAGCCTCCTGAAGAGCGGGGATACAAGGGTGTGGTACCATGCCGGGCTTCCGCTCCTCTTGTCACAGGACACCCATGCGTTTAGGAGTAAGGGAGCCCAGCATCTTTGTGAAGGACGACACTAGGGAGGGAAGAGAAATGTCCTGCTCCTCCGAGGTGGTCTTCTTGATCCACTCGTGCAGGCTGAGTCCTGGCTCTAGACGCTGCCTTCCACGGCTGGGTTGACGTCAGCTCCGTCCCGCTGAGCAGGACGCTCCTGCCCTGCTCTTTGCCTTCTTCCTCACACCGTTCCTTCCACTTTCAATGCCCGCTGTGGAGCTTGCTATGATCTCAGCCCCTGGACTAGGCAGCCTGGGCAGAGTCTGCGAAACGCTGACCGTGAGCCCACAGACCTTGTGAGCCTTAAGAAAAGCTTAAGGAGCTGCAGGCCAAGAGCTCCTCTCTTAACCTTCTTTATTGTGTTGTGTGGCCGTGGCCCTGGGGAGTGGAGATTACTACTCTTCTTTACCTCCAGGTACCACAACGCTGATTTCATGCCTTCCCCTCTGCCTTTTAGCCTAAGTTTAGGGAGAGCAAAACCAGAGCATTCTCATCTCGCTACAAATTTTTCTTCTCTATCTCTTCTCTCGCCCTCTCTTCTTAAATCATTCCTGGATCCGATTGGTGAGTTTTCCACTAATTCTATGTCATATTTTTGTTTTTTCTGACTACAGATCAGTCTTAAGAACAGGCTTGCCTTGATATGCTAAAGGGGGCATGCAAGAATTTGGTCAAATCCTTTCTCAAGAAAATAACCTGGCACTCCAGGCATTGTCTTGCTGCAAATCCGATTTCTAATGTCAAGAGCTGACATTACCTCCTCTTTCTCTGCTTACCTTCTGCTTTAATTTCTAATCTTCTCTCAGGCAGATGGATATTCAAGACAGATTAGGATGGAAGTTTCAGGACGGCAAACAGGAAATAATGTTAGTGTCTAAAATTATTTCTCATGTAAAACTTGCGATTTTCTGCCACTCACTCTGCTGCTTAGTGGTAAAGCATCTGCATATAGCCTAGGGACAGTCTCTTACATGCTTTGTCATCTTTACGTAACATCTGTTTTTTATTTATCTTTTTTCACTTTAATTAGAAAAAAGATAAAACAGCAACAAAACAGTTTCAAAACAGGTTAGTAGGACAGTTACAATAACTGACACATTGCATATTGTTGTCTTTGTAGTAGTTATTCAGAGGACAAATGCAGACATGATATCTTGTCTAAACACTATTCGTACAAGCCTTTCTTCTCAAAGAATGAACTAAGAGAAAACAGCTGTGTATCTATCCTATCATATATATTTTTTAATAAAAAATCCTTTATTTATATCCTCCTTTGAGTTTCCATATGGCATTGTCTAAAGAATAATGACAGAGAATTATATACATATGCAGTATGGATGCAATTTAAAAAGTTTGATGATCTGCCATTGGTTGAATCCACAAATATGGAATTCACATATAGGGAGGCCCACAGAGGCACTCTGGGATCTTGGAAGGATGTGGTTTCCTCTAGGACAAAAGAAGGCTAGGTGTCATTGCCAAACTCTTCAGCTCGCTGTCTTTGGCTAGCATTCTAGAAGTAGAATATAATTCCCTATGGCCATTGACTACCTGTATAATGCTTATAAAATTTAGTACCCATTGTATCACTTAGGAAGTGCACTTGATTATAAAAGAAATCCCAAATGAATGATCTTCAATTGATGGGTTTTTCCCTACATGATGAAGGTATAGCTATAGTCTACCCTGCAGTTAGACTGAACCACAGCAGTAGCTCTGACTGATGTGCTGTAGGGAAAATGATGTGTCTCGTGTCTGGGCCGAAGCACTTGTGACAGCTGCTGAACTTAGGGAGATGACATGGTAAGGTGGTAGAGCTGCCACCCCCGGGCCCCTAAGTGAAACACGGATCAGAGCTGCCCTAGCAACCTCAAAGGAATGTGAACTGAGAAATGACTTTCGTTAGGCTAAACCTCTAGTATGTTGGAATTCAGCTGTTCCTACGCCATTATCTGATCTGACCAACATAAACGAGCCATGCAAAAGACAAGACGCACATGTCTCTTTCCTGCTGTCTACTCTTAAGGATATTTTATGGAAGGCACATTCAATATCATTATCTCATTAGCCAGAACTCCTTCCTGGAATGTTATCCCTCAGATCTAAGATGCTCACCATACATGCTCTGACTCCCTATGATGAATGCAGTCACGAAGCACAGCAAACACATACAAATGAATCTTTAAATACAAAGTATTGCAAAACAGTATAAGTAGTTATAAGCTGTGCTTTAATACATATTTCAATACGTGACATTTTCCTTTAAGGTGATAAGATTATCTTGCTTTGTCTAAAATGTTGCTGCTATTAAAAGTTTGATTATGGTAGGGGCATGATAATGAAATTATTATAACAAGGCAAATTGAAAATACGGGAGGAAAAAGTCACATGACCTGCTCCAAGCCTCGAGTGTCTGAAGGGTAAGTGGACTGTGGGGGGGCTGTGGCCTTGGCGTTCTCAGCAGGCGCCCTGGTGAGTGCAGAGCTGAATGTGTGCTGGGAAGCAGGGCCTGCTCAGAGGCCTGTCACTGTGGTAGCCTGAAAGCCTGTGCCTCCCTGCCCAGCTCCTCCCTTCTCACTCTTCTCCCTTGCTAGCGCCAACTGAGCTGCGGTCCTCGGCCACACCGCTCTGCCCTGTGGTGTCTGTCTTGGAACAAGCTAACCTTGGACCAAAGCCCCTGCAACTGTGGACCAAAATAAGCCCATCCTCCTTTAAGCTGTAGGTGTCAGGTATTTTGTCCCAAAGATAGGAAAGTGACTGAGACATAGGGCAGATCCTATCTCCCCAGAAGGCCAGGAAATAGCATTCCTTAATTTGACATCGTCCACATTAATGACATCAACAAGAAGAATGGGACACTTTCTGGGAGGCAGCTAGAATCGTCTCCCACGATCTACGCATTGGTCAGCCATCATTCAGACTTACATGTACTTCAGTAGTGTGGGAATAAAACTTGTACCAACTCTAAATGGCCAGTTGTTTAAATCTTAGCAATTTTGTGTATTTATGGCTTGAGATAATCACTACTAAGAATTCAATTATTTGAGTTTACTACTAAAACAGTGTCTTAAAAGCAAAGGTAAACTCCAAATTTATCACTTTCTTATTATTTTACAATATTTTTACAACATTTATGGTAAATGTTTACTATTACAATTCTCACTTAGGAAACACTTTAGAGTGGTGTGTTATCTTAGTAATATGTGTTCATCTTGAAATCAAGCTTATGGGAATCATTTGCACCACAGCAATCAGCTAATACTATAAATCAAGGCTTTTCTTACGGTCTTGTTGATTGTGCAGAGTTTAGAATTGTGAATAAAATGTTACTAGTACAAATTAAACTTATAAGCATATTGTAACTCTAAGCCCTATACTGTATGCTGCATGAAAATCGAGGTAGTATTACTGCAGTATTTGAAAACAATGATCTGGAAAAATGTTACTCTCCTCATCAGTGAACCCTTAGTATTCTGACATAGGTTTTTCCTTGCTTTGCTTTCATTTTACTCGTGAAAACATGAACACGTCCATTGCTGCTCATGTGGGGACCATGCTCCTTTCTCAATAACTGTCAAAAAAAAAAGGGTTCTCTGAGAATGAATTGGCTATAAAGAATTTATACTAAAAAGCATATGTTATTATTACTTAGACATTATATGTTACTTATTCTTTTTTTTTTTTT